>CM045923.1:12866795-13111795 GCA_025177825.1 Aechmea fasciata
TATTTTTACGCCCACTTGATGGACAAGAGAACAATATCGAAAAAGCATGAAATTTGATTTCTAGATACTTCAAATGGTATAGATCATATTCAACGGTGCCGATCGTCGATTTAGAGGCTCCATAATAAAAAACAAATGGGTGGCAAAAGTACCGGTTTGCTATCGATAGCATTCTAGCTCAACTATATATATATATATAGGGGCAATTGCTTATATACCCACGAAAAGTTCTCGATTTTCCGATTTACCCCTCTTAGAAGGCTAATATTAAAAATACCCTCATTCGTTCCAACCTATTTCTAATATATCCTTAGAGTTAAAATCTATTAAGTAACTCTGTTATCTCTGTAAAATTACTATTTTGCCCTTTTCAAATATACCCTTTTATCATCACTGTCTTTCTTATTTGCCCTTAAAGTCAGGGGCACAAAAGTATTTCGACTTTTGGTCTTTTCCAATATACCCCTCTACCGTCACCAACCTTTCTTATTTGCCCCTAAGTTAAGGGCAAAATTGGTATTTTATTTTTTTTTAACTGTGGTAGATATTTAACTCACATTTAACCCAGATTAACTTAACAGGAGATAACTGCGGGGGTATTTTGTAATAACGGTGGAACGTATGAAGGGTATTTTAGAAAGAAAAAAAAAGTAGGGATAGATCGGATATTTTCAGACGCATGAGGGGTATATGGACAATTATCCCATATATATATATATATATATATATATATATATATATATATATATATATATATATATATATATATATATATATATATATATATATATATATCTAGGCTACTATGCTATTAATAGCACCAAGTCATTGGTGCTACCACGTTTTTGGCTATTGTATTGAGAGATGTGTGGTTAGGATGATGTGGGCCCCCTAAAGTTAAGTGAGTGGTTAGTTGAATAGTATGATCTAACGGGTGAAAATCATTAAAGGAGTGGATCTAACAACGGAAAACTTGCTAGCACCAAATGCACGGTGCTATCGATAGTATCACGTAGGACTATATATATATATATATATATATAGAGAGAGAGAGAGAGAGAGAGAGAGAGAGAGAGAGAGAGAGAGAGAGAGAGAGAGAGAATACTATTTAGTAGTAAACGCCCTTTTTACTACCAAGTTTCTAACCCTCGGATGAAAATTTGTAGGGTCAGGATGATATTAGGTAGTTAGCGTTGAGTGATCCCCCTAGGGTTGAGTGGTCCCCAATGGGTTATAGTATTTAATCCAATGGTTAGAAATAATGATAAGAGCTGATCCAAAGGTTAAAAAGCGGTAGCAACAATGGTATTTTACTACTAATAGTAGTAACTCGGTCAACTCTATATATATATATATATATATATATATATATATATATATATAGAACTAGGCTACTATGCTATTAATAGCACCAAGTTATTGGTGCTACCAAGTTTTTGGCCATTGGATTGAGAGATGTGTGGTTAGGATGATGTGGGCCCCCTAGGGTTAAGTGGGTGGTTGGTTGAATAGTATAATCTAACGGATGAAGATCAGCAAAGGGGTGGATCTAACGGCGGAAAACTTGGTAGCGCCAAATGCATGGTGCTATCGAGAGTATCCCAGCCGGACTCTATATATATATATATATATATATATATATATACTTCAAATGGTATAAATCATGTTCAACGGTGCCGATCGTCGATTTAGAGCCTCCATCATCGAAAACAAATGGGTGGCAGCGGAGGATTTTTGCTATCGATAGCATTCTAGCTCAACTCTATATATATATATAGGGATAATGGCCTATATACCCCTCGTAAATGCGAAAATATCCGATCTACCCCTACTTTTTTTCTTTCTAAAATGCCCTCATACGTTCCACCGTTATTACAAAATACCCCGCGGTTATCTCATTTAAGTTAATCTGGGTTAAACGTGAGTTAAATATCTACCACAGTTAAAAAAAATTAAAATACCAATTTTGCCCTTAACTTAAGGGCAAATAAGAAAGGTTGGTGACGGTAGAGGGGTATATTGGAAAAAACTAAAAGTCGAAATACTTTTGTGCCCTTGACTTTAAGGGCAAATAAGAAAGACAATGATGGTAGAAAGGTATATTTGAAAAGGGTAAAATAGTAATTTTACGGAGATAACGAGTTACTTGATTTTAACTCTAAGGGTATATTAGAAATAGGTTGGAACGTAGGAGGGTATTTTCAATATTAGCCTTCTAAGAGGGGTAAATCGAAAAATCGGGAACTTTTCGGGGGTATATAAGCAATTGCCCCGTATATATATATATATATATATATATATATATATATATATATATATATATATATATATATGAACTAGGCTACTATGCTATTAATAGCACAACGTCATTGGTGCAACCAAGTTTTTGGCCGTTGGATTGAGAGATGTGTGGTTAGGATGATGTGGGCCCCTTGGGGTTAAGTGGGTAGTTGGTTGAATAGTATGATCTAACGGGTGAAAATCATCCAAGGGGTGGATCTAACGGTAGAAAACTTGATAGCAGAGTGCTTCGTACTATTGATAGCATAGCAGCCGGACTCATATATATATATATATATATATATATATATATACTTGAAATGCTATAGATCATATTCAACGGTGCCGATCGTCGATTTAGATGCTCCATCATCAAAAACAAATGGGTGGCAAAAGTGCCGGTTTGCTATCGATCGATAGCATTCTAGCTCAACTCTATATATATACACACGAGTACGTCTCCGGTATTTTCGAAAGTACGGAGACCTCCGTGCTTGTAAGTTGTTTTCGATAATAAGACATCCGATTCGATGATCGGCTCCGTTAAGTATAATCTACCCTATTGGAACTATCTAGAAACCAAATTTTGTAGCTTTTTTACATCATTTACCAAGCGATCAAAAGGTCTCAAAAATGACTATTTTAATGGCCGATGTAGCATGTTTTTAAGTTCAACGGTGTAGAAGTATCCAAATTGCATAAAAATTTTACTTAACATCAATCGCAAGATCAATACTTCTGATTTGAAATTTAAGTCCTTTATCACTGTTTTTTATGAGATTTTCATTTTCGGTCGTTCATTTTGAGGCTACTCGTTCACTAGACAAATATAGTAAAAAAATTATGAAATTTGGTTTCTAGATAGTTCCAATAGCGTAGAACAACTTTAACGGAACCGATTGTCGAATCGGATGTCCTATCATCGAAAACAACTTACAAGCACGGAGGCCTCCGTACTTTCGAAAGCATAGGAGCCTAGCTCAATATATATAGAGAGAGTGGACTGATATGCTTCTGGACGCACGGAGCCCTCCATGCTTCCAAGTTGGTTTCGATGTTGGGACTTTCGAATCAACGATCGGCTCCGTTAGTGTCACGCCCCGAGCCCGCCAATTCGGTCGGATTCGGGCGCGCCGACAGACCGCCGAACGGACAGAGTTTCCCCTGTACGTTCAAGGCGTCGCAATCAATACAATTACAAGAAGGTTCCAAATAGGGACAGATATTACAATCAGATTGCATAAAGAAGTATCATAAACATAAAACAGCTACTTGCTATTACATCCACTCAACCCAGATTACAATCTTTATATTTTACATTCATATTAAAACTTCCTAACACAATCTAGTTATTACAAATTTGTTTCCAATTTATTACAACTTGTTCTCCTTTGCTATACCCCTAAGCTCATCCAGGGGGTACTTCTATCTCTGGTCTCTCTGGTAGGCGCTATCTCTTGAGCTACGCCCTTGCCTCGCTATTCTTCTTGTTGCGCCGCTCACGTGTATACGCAACACGGGGGTGAGAACTATTGTCCATAGTTCTCGTGGGTACGGTCACCCAAGAGAACAGCTCGACCAATAGGTCCAAGGAGGCACTGCAGATATGTTAGTCCAAAAACATATATAGATATATAACTTGCAACTAACATAAAGACCTGCCTCACAATATGCAATATGCAAAATTACCCTTTAGCTCTTAGCTTTTCTTTACTTTATTGATATTCTTTACTTTAGCCTTTCCATTCATACCTAGCTATTTACAAGCTTAGCTATTACTGGCACTATCCATTAGCTATTTACAACTTTAGCTAGTCTTTACGTTCTTTACCTTTTGGCACTTATGCTAGTACTTGGCAATTTATTTCTAAGGTCACTCTACCTCAGCTCACTAAGCCACCCAACTCGGTCTTGAGTCAATCCATTGCGGATAATCCGCCCGCTGTCTAGCCCGATGTGACGCACTGAACTTTGCAAATAGCAAGGTTCGAGTGTTGGATGTGAGATCTGAGCTTTTCAGTTTTACGGAGGGTCGTTATTTGTGTTCGGAGCCTATGGCACAATCTTAGGGTTAGTGGATGAGTTCCAAGCTCTAAAGTCCAAAAGTTGGATTTTAGGTTGCTCTCTGGTTGAATTTCTATGCTCTTGTCGGTACAAAATTGTTGCTATCTGGTACGACCTTGATGGCTATCTTGCAGTGAGATTTATCGGTATAGAAGTGCGGACCAGAGCTAGCAGGAGCCTCGGGTTTGGGTACATTTCGTGGGGTTTGTCTTAGGTACAAAATTGGCTTGTCTTAGAGTGAGAACGACAGTTTTCAAAAATTCGAAACTGCAGGGGCTTGTTAGCATTTTGTTGCTTCTATTTGTAACCCCTCAGCCCCCTTAGGGTCTTTTTGTGCTGAGACCAGAGAGAGAGTGTAACGAAGTGAATTCTCGAAATCCGAGAGTTTCACCACGTTTAGAATCGACTGATTGTCGATTGGATGGACTTCGAAAAGTTCGAAGTTGATCCGAAGGCAAAAAGTGCAGGAGTTGCTCCGGTGAAGTTCGGAAGCCTTTGGGCGTTTTTGTGCGCGTAGGCGCAGCGGAACCCGAAAGCTACGTCGGGTCGCGAGCTAAATCCGACATTAGCGTGGATGAAAAGATGATGAAAACGTGTGCGAAAACATGTTTGGAAAGTCTCGGTGCGATTTGAAAAGAATCGGACGCAAGGCAGCAACGGAGAAGAAACGACGAAAAGTGAAAATTTGGCTAAGTCTGGAGTAGGTGATGGTCCACAGGAGGACCGGTCCACGAAAAGGAGACCGGTCTCGGAAAGGCTGTCCGCGAGAGCGAGCTCTGCAGGGGTCTCTTAAGGGGAGGCAGGTCCCAGTGCGCAGTGGAGCAAGGCTCTGCAGGACCGGTCTGGGTTAGGGAGGCAGGTCCACGAGCCGAAAAATGCCCGATTTTGTGCGGTTGCATAGTTGAAGGGCCTTTTAGCATCTTGTTACAATAGATGCTATAGAGGGACTCTCCCTCCCTTTCACACTGTCATTTCCTCTCACACACACACACATCTCTCTCCCTCTCTCTCTCTCTAGAAAGAAGAAGAAGGAGAAGGAGGAGAAGGAGAAGAAGTAGAAGAAGAAGGAGAAGACAAAGGAGAGGAGCTTCATCATCTTCTCCATCTCTTCTTCCTCTTGGTTGGAGCAAGCTCAAGGTAGGCCTCAAACCCTCTAATGGTGATTTCTAGGGTTTTGGGTTTTGAGCTTTTGGGAGTGGTTAGATGGAACCTATGAGTGCTAAATAGCACTAAATGCATGCTTCTAGGGTTCCTACACATGAATTTTCAAGTGTTGGACCCTAGGGCATCAAAAATGGGTTTTTGCTAGGCGATGGGTTTTGATCTCTTTTGATCATGGGTAAACCTAATTAATAGGTGTTTGAACGCGTTGGCGACGTCCGTTTTGCGATCCGTCGAGTCTAAGTAAAGATATCGCCAAGTGAGGTGCGTCGCTACTTCGACGTTGCTCAAGTACTAAGCGGCGACAAGCGAACGCGAGAACAAGACTTTCCACCGTGTTGCTACGTCAAAAGGTGGGTGGTGTCCATCCCGAAGTCGCCGGCTACTTTTTATGTCCAAGTGTAGAATAATGAACAACCTTTCATATTGTGCATAAAGTGTGAATTGGGTGCTAGTTGGAATGTCTAATTAATATGTTGATTAACCTAGCTTATTTTATGCTATCAAACTTAGTAGGCATGAGAATTTGATGCAACGTGAGATGAGAGCTACTAGTATGTGATATAGCAGAGTGGTCTAAAACATGAACGAGTGGCACCTAGAAAACATGAACGAGTGGCATTGATTAGTGTGAACACTATAGAGTCGAAAGCAAGTGAAATGACATCCCTATTAGCTAGGGTATCCTCCGAGGGCGAGGATTGGACCGTGCTCGCGTTGTCCTTTTATCCTCGTGGTGGTCGCTCCACACGAGACGTGCACTCCGGAGTACTAGGCACGAGGCTATGGTAGTAGCGGCGTGACCGGCAGCAGCTAGCTATCCACAGACGGCCTGGGGCGAGTTGAGCAGTTTAGACTCCTCGTCGTCGAGGCAAGGGACGTGAGAGTATGGCAAGCCCTTGGGCAAGCCAAGTGGATTGGGTATCCAAGGGAATTATGAACTCATTGAGCATAATAGAGTAATAGTTACCTTTTACTATGAGTTTCATGCATATAATTCAGATTTGAGGCATAGTAGATTTATGCATTTACTTTTACCGTATGTTTACCGCTTTCAGATATGTTCATATCTATCTCTTGTCTACTCTTTGCCTCCTTGGACCTAGTGGGGAGGCAGGCGGAGTCGGAGGCCGAACCAGGAACTATGGAAGATAGTTCTCACCCCACTCTATTTCAGGTCCTAGTGCGTCTACGCCGGGTGAGGATCGCGGCAAGGGCTTGGCGCCCTAGTGGCATTACTAGTTTACCTTTCCTAATGCACTAGAGTACCTCGCTTTTACCTTTTGAGAGTAGATCTTGTATAGGTGGTGAGGTTTTGTGATGATGTATGCCACTTGTATATTTTTGAGGACTTAATGTAAAGAAAGACTTTAAGACAAATGAATGAATGTAATAGATAAGTTATCTCTCTTTTTCTCTTGTTAATTACTTGTGTCGCGTGCTCTCGTGTGTTTGGCACTAGTCGTGCCCTTTCGTGTTTGATTGTGTATAGTATCTCAAGTTTGTTACGGGCACTTGTTGTACACAATCTAGTTGCTAGCCTTAGGCGGACGGGGAGAGTCTTTGTCCGTCGCGTACTGTTCGGCAGCGCCGAGCGGACCAAATTGGTAGCGGGTCTCGGGCGTGACGGATATTTGTGGTATCATAGCTAGTGGGAGCAAGCAAAAAGAGAGAGTCTAGGACTGACTTAGGAGACCTTAGGACAGTAAACCTTAAGGTATAGGTGCGTGAGTGCGACGTGAACCTATGACGGTGGCGGAAGTTATGGATTGGGTCGAAGTTGAATCTCTAGTAGTTACTAGAGATGGACTCAAGTGATACTAGTTTGTGACTCAGGAAGTAGTGTTGGCGGCCGACAACACCACACCAAGGGTCAAGGGCTAGTACGCTTAGAAGCTTTCGCCCGATTTAAGTGATTAAGTCATTGAGTCTCGTGGTTGCGATGACGTTATGAAAGGTTAAGTTGTTAACCGAATGTTTGCGTTCGGGAGCTATGGCACCTAGAGGACGCCCGAAAGAACTACGCCGGCACCACCTCTGAGTGCGGAGGCCCGATCACGCCTCTGTGGCGCCGGAGCGACGAGGCCACCAATGGCGCCCGGCGGGCCGGGCCTAGCGAGGTGCGGCGGATTGCGGGCCCGGATGACCGCATTGACGGGTCGTTTCGATCGGCTCCGGGAGGCTGTTGGAGCGACGGTGGGCTGCGGCGGCGGCGGCGCGGCGGCGAATCGGGGCTGCGATCCACCGCGCCTTCGGCATGCGCACCTAATGCTTTGCCGGGGGCGAGGAGTACGGCCGGTTCGGTGGTGGCGCAACCCCACCGGTGGTTATTCCTCCGTTGTCAAGTGCATCTACACACGATGCGGCGGTTGGAGAAGCGAACGAGAGCGAGGTTACACCGCTCTCACGAGGTTCATGAAGCTTCGCCCTCCTACCTTCGACGGTGAAGTGGTGACCCGTATGTGGTGGAGACGTGGCTACTCACCATGGAGTCCTTGTTCGAGAACATGTACGCGGAAGAGCGGGACAAGGTGCACTTGGCCACTTCTGTTTCGACAAGCGAGGCCGAGTGTGGTGGAGACAGACGAGGCTGAATCGATCCCCAGATCTTCCACCGATCAGTTGGGAGGAGTTACGAGGGTTGATGGTTACGGAGTACTTCCCGGATAGCGAGAAAAGAAGAATGCGGGAAGACTTCAGGAGATTGAAGCAGGGAAATCGCACTGTTCGGGAATACGAGCGGGAGTTCACACACGCCCGAGTTGTGTCCGGAAGTAGCCGGGACGGAGCAAGAGCGGGCGGAGTGCTTTGTGCGGGGACTTCGGCACAGGGTGTTTCGTTACGTGCACGCCTTCAAGTTCCATGCAACCTTTGCGAAGTCTTTGGACCGCGCCACTGTGGATTGAGCACGGGAGACGCTTGCGACGAGAGGACCGCGAGACGTTCGAGAAAGAAAAAGGAAGGAAGCGGCCGGGCGGTGGTTCGGCGGGTCAATCTAGTTCGAGGCGGCCCCGTATTCGAAGACGAGGTCGGGGACGCGTGGACCGCGGCGATGCCTGTTCTGCGGCGGTGACCACCGGCCTATGGTTTGCGACGAGCGCCACGGGAAGTGCTTCGGATGCGGGCGGGCGGGGGCACGTTATACGCGATTGTCCTCGGAGAGGAGCTTCCCTGTCCGTCTATTGCATCGGCTCCGGCCGTTCCGGCTCGATATGGAGCTCCCTGCTGCGACATCGGTAGGGCGCGCGATGGTGCCGCGTCCACAGAAGTAGCTCGGTCGGCTCAGTGGACGGGTGATTCGCCGCTCAAGTCGAAGAACCTCGGAGCGAGGAGCGCAATGTGGTGGCAGGTATAATTTTAATTAATGGCATTCGCGCTAGAGCCATGTTCGACACCGGCGCTACTCATTCGTTTCTTAGTCGCATTTTTGCCGACATGCATGGGATAGAGTATCAATTTAGCGATGGTACCTGGAAGGTATCGGGTCCAGGCCGCGATTTTATTATTCGCAAGGAGTGTTTGTCCTGTCCAGTACAAATTGAAAACTGGATAATGCCGATCCGAATGTTGGTAATCAAGAGGTTGAAGGTGTATGATGTGATTTTAGGCATGGACTGGCTTTCGAAGTATTATGTGTCCATCGACTGCAAGAGAAAGGTGGTTACATTTCGGGAGCCGGGTCAAGAGGAGTTCAAGTATAAGGCTTGTCATAGCTCATGCTTCGCCGCCACAGTGTCGGCGGACGAGAGCTAGGAAGTTGGTCGCAACGGTTGCGCGGCTTATTTGGCGACCGTTGTAGAAGTGGACCGAGTGGCCGGCACTCGAAGAAGCATCCGTAGTGAAGGAATTCCCGAGATGTTTTCCTGCGAGTTGCCGGGTATGCCTCGGACGGGAGATCGAGTTCGTGATAGACTTGATTCCCGGGACTGCGCCGATCTCTAAGGCCCCGTATCGTATGGCACCGGCCGAATTGAGGGAGTTAAAAGATCAATTACAGGACCTGCTTGATAAGGGGTTCGTTAAGCCGAGTGTATCCCCGTGGGGGGCCCCGGTCCTGTTTGTGCGCAAGAAGGATGGATCCTTTCGACTGTGCGTCGACTATCGCGAGTTGAACAAGGTTACTATCAAGAATAGATCCCCGTTGCCCCTAATTGACGACTTGTTTGATCAGCTACAGGGGTCACGTGTGTACTCTAAGATAGACCTTCAGTCCGGCTACCACCAGTTAAAGATTAAGCCGGAAGACGTACAGAAGACCGCATTTCGTACGCGATACGGTCATTATGAATTCACGGTCATGCCGTTTGGGCTTACCAATGCCCCGGCAGCATTCATGGACCTAATGAACCGTGTCTTCAGGGCATATTTGGACCGATTTGTCGTGGTCTTCATAGACGACATCTTGGTCTATTCGCGCAATGATGAGGAGCACGCGGAGCATTTGCGTACTGTGCTTCAAATCCTTCGGGAGGAGAAGCTATACGCGAAGTTAAAGAAGTGTGACTTCTGGCTCCGTGAGGTCGCTTTTCTAGGCCACGTGATTTCCGAGGGTGGTGTTTCTGTTGACCAGGAAAGTGGAAGCGATAAAGGATTGGCAGCACCCGACCAATGTGACGGAAGTCCGTAGCTTCGTCGGTCTAGCGGGCTATTATCGGCGGTTTGTGGAAGGATTCTCGAAGATTGTAATTCCACTTACACGCCTGACGCAAAAGTGCACCAGGTTTGTTTGGAGTGACGATTGTGAGCGAAGCTTTCAGGAGCTAAAGGAGAGATTGACGTCGACTCCAATACTCGCCCTACCGGTGCAAGGCGAAGATTATGTGGTTTACAGTGATGCATCCTATCTGGGTTTGGGGTGTGTCTTGATGCAAGGTGGGAAGGTGATTGCTTATGCGTCCACGGATTGAAGAGTCACGAGGAAAATTACCCCATTCATGACTTAGAGCTAGCGGCGGTGATCTTTGCTTGAGCTGGAGGCACTATTTGTATGGTGCACACGTGAGATCTACACCGCTCACAAAAGCTTGAAGTATTTATTTACCCAGAAGGAGCTGAACATGCGTCAACGGCGGTGGTTAGAATTGTTGAAAGATTATGATGTTGACATTCTATACCACCCGGGGAAGGCGAATGTAGTCGCCGACGCACTGAGTAGGAAGTCGGCGGAGAATCTAGCACTATGGGTTACCAATCAAGAGACCCTGTGGAAGGAGATGGGGCGAATGGACTTGGAGGTTGTAGCCCCAGAAGTTCCGTCTAGGTTGATGACGCTTGTTGTGCAACCGACCTTGCCGGAAAGAATTAGAGAGTTGCAATCCGCGGACCCGAATCTCCAAAAGATACGGCGTGACATTGAGGAGGGTCGCGGCGGAGATTTTAGTGTCGATGCTAGCGGTGCACTCCGGTTTCGAAGCCGGTGGTGTGTGCAGAACGAGGAGCTTCGCAAATTGATCTTGCGGGAAGCACATTGGTCACCCTATAATGATCACCCGGTGGCACCAAGACTTACCAAGAATTGAAGACACTTTATTGGTGGCCGGAATGAAGCGGATGTGGGGCGCTTCGTGGCGAGGTGTTTGACACCCGGCGGGTGAAAGCCGAGCATCGATTTCCAGCGGGAAAACTCCAAAGCCTACCTATTCCCGAATGGAAGTGGGAGGATATCTCGATGGATTTTATTGTCGGCTTACCTCGTTCGACGGGCGGCCACGACGCAGTCTGGGTAATTGTGGATCGCCTGACTAAATCAGCGCATTTCTTGCCGATCCACATTACTTGGGGAGGCGACAAGCTGGCGCAGGTATACCTTGACGAAGTTGTGAGATTACACGGGGTCTGAAATCTATTGTATCGGGCGAGACCCCAGGTTACCTCGCATACGGAAGAACACAAGAGGCGTTGGGCACACGACTCGACTTCGACACCGCATTCCATCCTCGATCGGACGGTCAAACGAGAGAGAACCATACGGACATTGGAGGATATCTTTGCGGGCGTGTGTCATCGATTATAAGGGCAATTGGTGCAAATATTTGCCGATGGCCGGGTCGCCTATAATAATAGTTATCACGCCGGTGTGAAGATGGCACCCTTTGAGGCTCTATATGGGCGAAAATGCCGATCTCCCATTTATTGGAGTGAAGTGGGTGAACGCACGGAGTTAGGCCCGGATATCTTGCGAGAAGCAGAAGAAAAAGTGCATCTTGCCCGTAAAAGGTTGCTCACGGCGCAATCGCGGCAGAAAAGTTACTCCAATAGGCGCCGTCGAGATCTGGAGTTCACCGTGGGCGATCGTGTCTTCTTGAAGGTATCGCCCATGAAAGGTGTGAAGAGGTTCGGGGTGCGGGGAAAGCTAAGTCCCCGATTTATTGGCCCGTATGAGGTACTTGAAAGGATTGGAACGGTAGCTTACCGACTTGCGCTACCTCGAATCTTGCGGACGTGCATAAGCATCACGCCCGGGACCAATGAAGCCCGCGGCACGTGCCCGGACCGCCGTATGTCTACAACATACAAGGCGTCTAACAAAAACGATAAATAGCCAACAAGTAAAAAGAATCTAGAAGTATCAGAGCAGTATAACAACTAGAATTCTATACAAGGAAGCATAAAGAAGAGTCTAAAAGTAAAGCACCAACCTTAAAATAAACCACATAGTGAGTACAATAAAAAGAGATCCGAACACCACAATAACTAAGTGCCGGGTAGTCTCTACATAGGGATACAAAACTCTCTCAATCTCACCAAGGTACAAAAAGAGAGAAAAACCCCTACAAGGAGGAAAGGCTGAAACTAGCTAGCGGTCCCTTTTCCACGATCCTTGCCTCCGCCGTCTGCGAAGGCTACGAAACACATTAGAAAAAGAGGGCGTGAGAACTATTAATTAATAGTTCCCGGTGGGCAGTGCGACTTCGTTGCATGCTCCACTAGGCCCAAAACTAAGCAAGTAAGTGTAAGCGAAATAAATAACGAGTAAGCTACTAAAGCATGATATCTCTACTTAGCATGAATAAGCATAAGTAAACGACTATTCTAAGCATGAATAGTAAATATAACCAACAAGTACAAAATCCATAGCAATAGTAAAGAGTTAAAGTTTACTATTCTAACCATAGCCCAATAATTCCTCAAGTGATAGTAAGGTGTTAAAGTTTACTATTCTAGTCAAAGTCCACCGTTTTCTTTAAACTACATTAAGTTAAAGCACAATAAGATCAACCCGAAGGCGATATGGCCGATGCCCACCCGAAGGCTGCCTAGCCCAAATGCCGAGCCTAATGGCCCCGTAGTAGTCAACATTCCCACCCTAGGAATGCGGCGTCCCACGGCAATCCCACTTGGCGCCCAATCTCGCACGGCGAATACAAGAAACGCGTTGGCCAACTCCGGAGTACCGGCTTGTTGGGAGCTACCCTCACAAGCATGTGCGAATGAGCACAATGGCAAAAGTCACAAGTCCCAAATCATCATGTCTCTAACATGGAATGTACAATTGTCCAAAAGGCCTATCTCTATGTCATCATGTCTCAAACATGGAATATAGTATATGTTAAGTGGCTTATGTCAAGTCTCTATGTTGCAGTTTCATAGTTTTCTATGTTAAGTGCCGCTTTATGACACTTAAGGTTTCTAAGTCCCAACATGTATTTAATGTTCACAATTAACATTAGCAAAGCTAAAATCACCATAAAGGCACACTCCCAGGCGCCCCCAAGAACCACCCCCACATGCATGCAGTTTAACCCAAATAGCTCTACTATATAGAGTGGAAATTTTATCATACATAAGGCATGCATTTTAAGTGATTCAAAATTCATAATAAATCTATTTAGCATGAATATGCATTCAAAATAATTAAATCAAACCAACTAAGCACTTAGGAGCCATTTGCTCCTATGCTCATGAAGCCAAACCCACCGAGTGCGAAAATCGCCGATCCGAATCGCTAACTAAGCTTCGATTCCTACTCCTAGCACCCTACAAGGCATGCCATAGGAATTACAAACTCAAAAGATGAGTCTTGAGTTCAAACAATAAGAAACTCTACTAAAGGGTGAAGAATACTCACCGAGTGCGAAGAAAGTGCTCTTGATCTCCAAATGGGAGTTAGAGTCCTTCTAATCCAACCTAAATCAAAGTTCTAAACTCATCAATTAGGTCCCAAAGGCCCTCAATCGAAAATCCCCAAATTCTAACCCTAGAATCCCATTCTAGGGTTTCATCTCACAAAAACCCACAAAAATCGAAACTAGAGGAAAGAGATCACTCACATACCTCTAAGAAGCTCTAATCCAAGCTCAAAAAGCCCTAGGCTTGAAGCTTGATCCTCCACAAAGCTCCAAAACGCAAGCTCCAAGCTCCAACAAGCAGATAATGGCTCTAGGTGGCCAAAGGAGAAGGAGAGAGAGATCAAACTCCTAACAATCCACCAAAAATACAAAAGAGCACAAGGGTTTAGAGAGAGAGAGTCTCCTACCTTGCTTGCTGTGATGGAGGGCTCAAATGAAGCCCTAGGGGTGTATGGGGACCTAATAGAAGCAACAAGATGCTAAAACACCCCTGCAGTTCGGTGCTCACATTACGGTTGTACGGTACAAATCCATTTTGCAGTATAAACCTGTAACGACCAAACCGAGCCTCGGGTTTGCCAAAGTCTGCCCTCTTTATACGGTATAAATCTTGTTACGTAGGTATAGCAATCATTTTGTACCGGTATAGACACCGTTTTGTAGGTATAAGGCAATTTCCAACCCGAGAGTCACCTAAAATCCAACTTTTTGGACTTTAGGGCTTGGGACTCATCCCCAAACCTCGGTACACGCGCCATAGGTCGGAACACAGTCAACGACCTTCCAGAAAATCTGGAAAAGCTCCAACACAAGTCAAATACTCGAACTCCGCAATTTGCGCAAGTCCAGTATGTTACATTCACCCCTCACTAAAAGGAGTTTCGTCCGCGAAACTCTAAAGCGAACTCATACCTCAAGATTCCATCCGAAAGAGATGGGGATAGCGCTCCTGCAGTGCGCTCTCAGGCTCCCACGTGGCCTCTCGCTCCTCGTGGTTGCTCCAAAGGACCTTCACGTACGGAATGTCCCGATTCCGCAATTTCTTCACCTCGCGAGCCAAGATCTTCACAGGTTGCTCCTCGAAGCTCAAATCCTCCCGCAGCTCTATGGGTACAGCCTCCAAAACATGAGCCGGATCATGGATGTACTTTCGAAGGACCGATACATGAAAGACGTTGTGCACGCCCGATAGGTTCGGTGGTAGAGCAAGTCGATATGCTACCGGACCTATACGTTCCAAGATCTCATAGGGTCCAATGAATCGAGGGCTCAACTTACCTCGAATTCCAAATCTCCGAATCCCCTTTGACGGCGAGACTTTCAAGAAGACATGATCTCCAATCTAAACTCCAAGTCTCGTCGGCGTTTATACGCATAGCTCCTCTGCCTCTACTGCGGGCGTCGGTAGTCGCTCCGAGCGATTCGAACTTTATCCTCGCTGAGTACTTCGGGGCCTAAAGCCAATCTTTCGCCAACTTCGCTCCAATGAAGTGGCGATGCACTTTCGTCCATATAATGCCTCGAACGGTGCCATCTTAATACTTGCTTGATAACTATTGTTATAAGCAAACTCCGCCATAGGTAGATCTTTGCGACCATCCTCCACGGAAGTCAATCACACATGCTCGAAGCATGTCCTCTAGAATCTGTATAGTGCGCTCCATGCCGTCACTGCGGGGTGGAAACGATCTTTGAAATCCAATCTAGTACCCAAGGCGTCCTGTAGACTCCTCCAGAAGTGGGACACAAAGCGAGTGTCCCTGTCAGATACGATCGATGTAGGTACTCCATGAAGTCGCACAATCTCATCAAGGTACACTTGTGCGAGCTTCTCTCCAGCCCAAGTAGTATGGATAGGTATAAAGTGCGCCGACTTCGTCAACCTATCCACGATCACCCAAATAGCATCATGCCCAGCTTGAGAGCGAGGCAATCCGATCCACGAAGTCCATGGTGATCTTCTCCCACTTCCACACGGGAATAGGCAAACTACGAAGTTTTCCGCGGAACTCGATGCTCGGCTTTCACTTGTTGGCAAGTTAAACATCTAGCAACATACTCGCCAACATCCTTCTTCATCCCAGGCCACCAATAGAGTAACCTCAAGTCCTTATACATTTTGGTGCCTCCTGGATGAATAGCATAAGGTGTCCTGTGTGCCTCCTGAAGGATGTCCTCTCTAAGTCCCAAATCCGCTGGCACACAAATCCGTCCACCAAAGCGCATCACTCCCTGTTCATCCACTAGGAAGTCGCCAGGTGCAACCATCCACCATTTTGTCTCGAATCTTTTGCAACTCTAAGTCAAGAGCTTGCTTCTCTTTAATTCTATCCATAAGAGTAGGTTGCACCACCATAGTCATCAGCCGCATAGGCGTATCGGGAGTCACTACCTCCAACTCCAACCGCTTCATCTGCTCGATCAACTGCGGTTGAGTAACAACATGCATCGCTAAGTTCTCGGTAGATTTCCGACTTAGCGCATCCGCCACCACGTTAGCCTTGCCCGGGTGGTAGAGAATAGTCAAATCATAATCCTTGAGTAGCTCCAACCATCTGCGCTGTCTCAAGTTCAACTCCTTCTGAGTGAAAAGGTACTTTAAGCTCTTGTGATCCGTATACACCTCGCACCGCTCGCCATACAAATAGTGGCGCCATAGCTTCAATGCAAAGACTACGGCCGCCAACTCCAAGTCGTGTGTAGGATAGTTCTTCTCATATTCCTTTAATTGGCGAGATGCATACGCGATCACCTTGTCACCCTGCATCAAAACACAACCCAATCCGTTAAGAGATGCATCACTATAAACCACATACCCTGCTCCAGCAATAGGTAATGTGAGGATTGGAGCGGTCGTCAATCTCAGCTTCAACTCTTGAAAGCTCTTTTCACACGCATCATTCCAAATGAATTTAGCTCCTTTGTGCGTGAGCCTCGTGAGGGGAGTAGATAACTTCGCAAAGCCCTCCACGAATCTGCGGTAGTAGCCGGCCAAACCAAGGAAACTCCTGATCTCGGTGACGCTCGTCGGTCTTGGCCAATCCTGAATGGCTTCTATCTTCCTAGGATCCACTGCTATACCTGATCCTGAAATCACATGTCCCAGAAAAGCCACTTCTCGAAGCCAAAATTCGCACTTCTTCGGCTGAGCGAACAACTTCTTTTCCCGAAGCACTTGTAGTACCAATCTCAAGTGTTCCTCGTGCTCCACATCACTTCGGGAATAAACCAAGATGTCGTCGATGAAGACCACGACGAACCTGTCCAGATAAGGCTTGAAAACACGATTCATTAGATCCATAAAAGCTGCCGGGGCATTAGTAAGCCCAAACGGCATAACAGTGAACTCATAATGTCCATACCGTGATCTAAAAGCCGTCTTCGCCACATCCCCAGGCGCAATCTTCAACTGATGGTATCCCGACTTCAAGTCTATCTTGGAATACACGTTCGACCCTTGAAGTTGATCAACAAGATCATCAATCCTCGGCAACGGATATTTATTCTTGATCGTGACTTTATTCAGTTCACGCTAGTCCAAAGCGAAGTGATCCGTTCTTCTTCTTCACTAACGGAACCGGTGCTCCCCAAGGTGACACACTCGGTCGAATGAAGCCCTTGTCCAACATATCCTGTAACTGTGCCCTCAGCTCCTTTAACTCTGCCGGTGCCATCCTATAGGGTGCCTTCGAGACTGGGGTAGTCCCGGGCGCGAGATCTACCACAAACTCGATCTCCCTATCAGGTGGCATGCACAGTAGCTCCGGAAACACGTCACGAAACTCCGTACCCGGGATATCCTCGATCCTAGGGGTATCATCCTCACCCCTCAATGCGATACTCGCCAAATAGGCTATTCATCCACGCTTGATCAGTTGCCTAGCTCGAGACTAACTGCTCGACATCGCAAACAGCGAACTCTGACATCCTCTAAACGCCACCTCATCCCGACCGGTTCTCTAAAAGTAGCAGTTCGATTAACACAATCGATAGTGGCGTAGTACCTAGTCAACCAATCCATACCCAAAACCACGTCAAAATCCCCCAACTTGCGCACTACTCGCAAATCCGCGGGCATGGTCCAATCTCCTACCCGAATAGGGCAACTGGGGCAATACTCTCGCACGTCCACAATGTGGTCGGGTACAACAATACGTCCAGGGTGTAGTAAAGGAACAAACTGGATGTCATGCAACTCGGCAAACAGCCGATCTATAAATGAATGTGATGCACCGGTATCAAATAATGCACGTACTCTAATGCCATCAAGTAAAATGATACTTGCCACCACATCCTCAGTCATTGCCGCCTCGATCTGCGCGGCGTACATGCGCCCACTCGGCGCTGTCGTGACCCCTCGCTACGCGGCGGACGGTCGGCCGCCCGATGCGTCTTGTGTCGACAGTATGTGCTGGTGGCGGGTGGCGTGCGCCGGTGTAGAACCTCTCGGGCACTCGGTACGGATGTGGCCCTCACAGCCCCTTTGGAAGCACTGCCCGTTGTGGACAACTGCGGCGGGTGGTGAGGACCACCGCGGATCACACAGGAGGCGGCGTCGGTCGGGTCCTCTCGGCGGGGCGGTGCGCCACGGCTGCCTGGTGTCTCGGATGCTTTGGGGGCCTCCTAGAGTGCGTACGCTCGCACCCTCGGCGCGGGCCTCTTGCCCTTCCCTTGTCCAAACCCTCGCGTCTCTCTGCACCATGGCCGCGCCGCTCTCTGATGAGCGCGCGGTTCCTACTGTCGGTAAGTCTGAAGCTCGGAAGGAGCGCACGAACCGGAAAATCGACGGTCGCGATCCACGCTCGAAAATGCGGGCCTTATCCTCGTCGTCCCGCACGACGAAGGGCACGCAATGCGGCAGAAAACTCTCTCTCGTACTCGGCTACCGTCTGTCCCCACTGTGTCGAGTGCGCAAACTCTGCTCCATCGCCTCTTGTGGCGTCGGGAAAGTAGTGTGCCAACGGTAGCTCCTTGAACCTCGTCCAAGTAATAGAAGCTAAGTCCGTCTTTGGGGTTCTCTGAAGATCCATCCACCGGTGTAGGCCTCGCCGTCCAAGTGGTGGGTGGCGAGCCACACTCGTCCCGCTCCTCCACGAATGTGTCACGGAACAATTTCTCCATGTGCATCAACCACTTTTCCACGATCCGGTGGTCGACCTTCTCTCCGTCAAAGGTCCTCGGCTGCACCTCGAACTCCTTGAGGCGAGCCATGAGTCGATCCCTCTCGGCTCCCCGAGCCATAGCGGAAATGCCGCGCCACCGGCGATGCTCGTCTTGGCGGGGTGTCTCGATCCTCCTCCCGGCGCTCGACTGCCGGAGTCGTCTGTGTGAGCCGGCCGCGGGGAGGCTGCGCCGCGGTAAGTCAACCTCGGTGGTCTTTGGCGGAGAAGGGGTCGAGCCTCCCTCGCGACCGCCTGCTGCGATGAAGGTCCTCCATGCGCTTCATGCGCGCCTCCGGCGAGCCGGCGTCGCTGCTGCGTCACCAATGCTTTGTGAGGGCCGCCAGCGGCCCCTCAACTCACGGACCTCGCCGGATCCGGAGGTAGCGGAGGCCTCGACCTCCTCAAAAGTTGCCGCATTGTCCGCTCCAACAGATTTCGAGCGAGTTATCGGCATCGCCACTACAACATCATAAAAGCGAAAGTTAGTAAGCTCACGCAATCGCATCCCCGCTCATGCTATAAATACCCAAATCATGCGAAAGTAATGAAGTGTCATTTACTACTAACTCCCTATGTTACGTTGTCGGCCGCCAACGTAACCCCCCGCGAAGTTAGAGGTTATACACTTCGATCCAACTCTATTTACTAGAGTTATTCAAGATACCCAATCTTAATACTTTCGCTCACAAGTTAAATAGACCTTGTCTCTCACGAGCCTATATCCTATAGTCCAACCTGCCTAAGGTTTGCTAGGTCCACAAGAAGACTCAACCCTAGGCTCTGATACCAATTTAATCTGTCACGCCCCGGGACCCAGCGGAAGCCCGCCCGGCACGTGCCCAGACCCGCCGTATGTCTACAACATACAAGGCGTCTAACAAAAATGATAAATAACCAACAAGTAAAAAGAATCTAGAAGTATCAGAGCAGTATAACAACTAGAATTCTATACAAGGAAGCATAAAGAAGAGTCTAAAAGTAAAGCACCAATCTTAATATAAACCATAAAGAGAGTACAATAAAAAGAGATCCGAACACCACAATAACTAAGTACAGGGTAGTCTCTACATAGGGATACAAAACTCTCTCAATCTCACCAAGGTACAAAAAGAGAGAAAAACCCCTACAAGGAGGAAAGCTGCGAAACTAGCTAGCGGTCCCTTTTCCACGATCCCTTGCCTCCGCCGGTGCCGAAGGCTCTGAAACACATTAGAAAAAGAGGCGTGAGAACTATTAATTAATAGTTCCCGGTGGGCAGTGCGACTTCAGTTGCATGCTCCACTAGGCCCAAAACTAAGCAAGTAAGTGTAAGCGAAATAAATAACGAGTAAGCTACTAAAGCATGATATCTCTACTTAGCATGAATAAGCATAAGTAAACGACTATTCTAAGCATGAATAGTAAATATAACCAACAAGTCCAGTATCCATAGCAATAGTAAAGAGTTAAAGTTTACTATTCTAACCATAGCCCAATAATTCCTCAAGTGATAGTAAGGTGTTAAAGTTTACTATTCTAGTCAAAGTCCACCGTTTTCTTTAAACTACATTAAGTTAAAGCACAATAAGATCAACCCGAAGGCGATATGGCCGATGCCCACCCGAAGGCTGCCTAGCCCAAATGCCGAGCCTAATGGCCCCGTAGTAGTCAACATTCCCACCCTAGGAATGCGACTGTCCCACGGCAATCCACTTCGGCGCCCAATCCCGCACGGCGAATACAAGAAACGCGTTGGCCAACTCCGGAGTGCCGACTTGTAGGGAGCTACCCTCACAAGCATGTGCGAATGAGCACAATGGCAAAAGTCACAAGTCCCAAATCATCATGTCTCTAACATGGAATGTACAATTGTCCAAAAGGCCTATCTCTATGTCATCATGTCTCAAACATGGAATATAGTATATGTTAAGTGGCTTATGTCAAGTCTCTATGTTGCAGTTTCAGAGTTTTCTATGTTAGGGGCCGCTTTATGACACTTAAGGTTTCTAAGTCCCAACATGTATTTAATGTTCACAATTAACATTAGCAAAGCTAAAATCACCATAAAGGCACACTCCCGGGCGCCCCAAGAACCACCCCCACATGCATGCAGTTTAACCCAAATAGCTCTACTATATAGAGTGGAAATTTTATCATACATAAGGCATGCATTTTAAGTGATTCAAAATTCATAATAAATCTATTTAGCATGAATATGCATTCAAAATAATTAAATCAAACCAACTAAGCACTTAGGAGCCATTTGCTCCTATGCTCATGAAGCCAAACCCACCGAGTGCGAAAATCGCCGATCCGAATCGCTAACTAAGCTTCGATTCCTACTCCTAGCACCCTACAAGGCATGCCATAGGAATTACAAACTCAAAAGATGAGTCTTGAGTTCAAACAATAAGAAACTCTACTAAAGGGTGAAGAATACTCACCGAGTGCGAAGAAAGTGCTCTTGATCTCCAAATGGGAGTTAGAGCCCTTCCAATCCAACCTAGAACAAAGTTCTAAACCCATCAATTAGGTCCCAAAGGCCCTAAATCGAAAATCCCCAAATTCTAACCCTAGAATCCCATTCTAGGGTTTCATCTCTAAAAACCCACAAAAATCGAAACTAGAGGAAAGAGATCACTCACATACCTCTAAGAAGCTCTAATCCAAGCTCAAAAAGCCCTAGGCTTGAAGCTTGATCCTCCACAAAGCTCCAAAAAGCAAGCTCCAAGCTCCCACAAGAAGATAATGGCTCTAGGTGGCCAAAGGAGAAGGAGAGAGAGATCAAACTCCTAACAATCCACCAAAAATACAAAAGAGCACAAGGGTTTAGAGAGAGAGAGTCTCCTACCTTGCTTGCTGTGATGGAGGGCTCAAATGAAGCCCTAGGGGTGTATGGGGACCTAATAGAAGCAACAAGATGCTAAAACACCCCTGCAGTTCGGTCTGCTCACATTCTGCCAGGTTGTACCGGTACAAATCCATTTTGTACCGGTATAAACCTAGCAACGACCAAACCCGAGCCTCGGGTTTGCCAAGTCTGCCCTCTTTATACGGTATAAATCTTGTTACATCTAGGTATAGCAATCATTTTGTAGGTATAGACACCGTTTTGTACCGGTATAAGGCCCAGAATTTCCAACCCGAGAGTCACCTAAAATCCAACTTTTTGGACTTTAGGGCTTGGGACTCATCCCCAAACCTCGGTACACGCGCCATAGGTCGGAACACAGTCAACGACCTTCCAGAAAATCTGGAAAAGCTCCAACACAAGTCAAATACTCGAACTCCGCAATTTGCGCAAGTCCAGTATGTTACAATAACGTATTCCACGTTTCTAACCTCCGCAAATATGTTCACGACCCCGAGCATACCATGTCGTATGAACCCCCGGAACTCCATAAGGATTTAAGCTATGAAGAGTTTCCGACTATGATCTTGGCCCGGGAAGTGCGCAAATTGAGAAACCGCGAGATTTCCTACGTCAAGATCCGATGGAGCAATCATAGCGATCGCGAAGCTACGTGGGAGCTCGAGGACGAGATGAGAAAGAACCATCCTCACCTATTCGAAAGTTGAATAAGGTATGGGCTTTGAGTATGTAAGCACTTAGCTAAGTTGAGTTCGTTTCGCGGACGAAACTCTTTTAAGGTGGAGAGAATGTAACGAAGTGAATTCTCGAAATCCGCGAGTTGCACCACGTTTAGAATCGACTGATTGTCGATTGGATGGACTTCGAAAAGTTCGAAGTTGATCCGAAGGCAAAAAGTGCACCGGAGTTGCTCCCGGTGAAGTTCGGAAGCCTTTGGGCGTTTTTGTGCGCGTAGGCGCGAAAACGGAACCCGAAAAGCTACGTCGGGTCGCGAGCTAAATCCGACATTAGCGTGGATGAAAAGATGATGAAAACGTGTTCGAAAACATGTTTGGAAAGTCTCGGTGCGATTTGAAAAGAATCGGACGCAAGGCAACGGAGAAGAAACGACGAAAAGGCGAAAATTTGGCTAAGTCTGGAGTAGGTGATGGTCCACAGGAGGACCGGTCCACGAAAAGGGAGGACCGGTCTCGGAAAGGTCCCGCGAGAGCGAGCTCTGCGGGACCGGTCTCTTAAGGGGAGACCGGTCCCAGTGCGCAGAGTGGAGCAAGGCTCTCTGGGACCGGTCCTGGGTTAGGGAGACCGGTCCCTGAGCCCGAAAAATGCCCAGTTTTGTGCAGTTTGCATAGTTGAAGGGCCTTTTAGCATCTTGTTACAATAGATGCTATAGAGGGACTCTCCCTCCCTTTCACACTGTCATTTCCTCTCACACACACATCTCTCTCTCTCTCTCTCTCTAGAAAGAAGAAGAAGGAGAAGGAGGAGAAGGAGAAGAAGTAGAAGAAGAAGGAGAAGACAAAGGAGAGGAGCTTCATCATCTTCTCCATCTCTTCTTCCTCTTGGTTGGAGCAAGCTCAAGGTAGGCCTCAAACCCTCTAATGGTGATTTCTAGGGTTTTGGGTTTTGAGCTTTTGGGAGTGGTTAGATGGAACCTATGAGTGCTAAATAGCACTAAATGCATGCTTCTAGGGTTCCTACACATGAATTTTCAAGTGTTGGACCCTAGGGCATCAAAAATGGGTTTTTGCTAGGCGATGGGTTTTGATCTCTTTTGATCATGGGTAAACCTAATTAATAGGTGTTTGAACGCGTTGGCGACGTCCGTTTTGCGATCCGTCGAGTCTAAGTAAAGATATCGCCAAGTGAGGTGCGTCGCTACTTCGACGTTGCTCAAGTACTAAGCGGCGACAAGCGAACGCGAGAACAAGACTTTCCACCGTATTGCTACGTCAAAAGGTGGGTGGTGTCCAACCCGAAGTCGCCGGGCTACTTTTTATGTCCAAGTGTAGAATAATGAACAACCTTTCATATTGTGCATAAAGTGTGAATTGGGTGCTAGTTGGAATGTCTAATTAATATGTTGATTAACCTAGCTTATTTTATGCTATCAAACTTAGTAGGCATGAGAATTTGATGCAACGTGAGATGAGAGCTACTAGTATGTGATATAGCAGAGTGGTCTAAAACATGAACGAGCGGCACCTAGAAAACATGAACGAGTGGCATTAATTAGTGTGAACACTATAGAGTCGAAAGCAAGTGAAATGACATCCCTATTAGCTAGGGTATCCTCCGTGGGCGAGGATTGGACCGTGCTCGCGTTGTCCTGTTTTATCCTCGTGGTGGTCGCTCCACACGAGACGTGCACTCCGGAGTACTAGGCACGAGGCTATGGTAGTAGCGGCTTGGCCGGCGGCGGCTAGCTATCGACAGACGGCCTTGGGCGAGTTGAGCAGTTTAGACTCCTCGTCGTCGAGGCAAGGGACGTGAGAGTATGGCAAGCCCTTGGGCAAGCCAAGTGGATTGGGTATCCAAGGGAATTATGAACTCATTGAGCATAATAGAGTAATAGTTACCTTTTACTATGAGTTTCATGCATATAATTCAGATTTGAGGCATAGTAGATTTATGCATTTACTTTTACAGTATCTTTACCGCTTTCAGATATTTTCATATCTATCTACTGTCTACTCTTTGCCTCCTTGGACCTAGTGGGGAGACCGGCGGAGTCGGAGGCCGAACCCACTGGGAACTATGGAAGATAGTTCTCACCCCACTCTATTTCGGGTCCTAGTGCGTCTACGCCGGGTGAGGATCGCGGCAAGGGCTTGGCGCCCTAGTGGTATTACTAGTTTACCTTTCCTAATGCACTAGAGTACCTCGCTTTTACCTTTTGAGAGTAGATCTTGTATAGGTGGTGAGGTTTTGTGATGATGTATGCCACTTGTATATTTTTGAGGACTTAATGTAAAGAAAGACTTTAAGACAAATGAATGAATGTAATAGATAAGTTATCTCTCTTTTTCACTTGTTAATTACTTGTGTCGCTTGCTCTCGTGTGTTTGGCACTAGTTGTGCCCTTTCGTGGTCGATTGTGTATGTTGTTTCAAGTTTGTTCTGGGCACTTGTTGTACACAATCTAGTTGCTAGCCTTAGGCGGACCGGGGAGAGTCTTTGTCCGTCGGCACAGCGGCGCCGGCGGACTTGCAGCGGACCAAATTGGTAGCGGGTCTCGGGGCGTGACAGAGAGAGAGGTAGGAGCTTCTCAAACCCTTCCCTCTCTATTTCTTGATTTTGGTTGGTTGTTTTTAAGAGATTGATCTTCTCTTTTTCTCCTTTTTGCTTCTTGGTGCATTTTCCACCATGGGTGAAGCTTGGAGCTTGGATTTGAAGCTTGAGGAAGGATAGATCTTCAAGCTTTGAGGGTTTTGAGCCTTGTTTGGAGCTCCTAGAAGGTAAGCAACTCATCTCCTTCCCCTAGATTCGAGTTTGGTTGCTTCCTTATAGATGAAACCCTAGATTTGGCATATTAGGGTTTATTTTGGGGGTTTGCAACCTAGGGCTTTTAGAGTCCAATTGATTGGTTTAGAACCTTGATTTAGGTTGCTTTGGAAGGGATTTACACTCCATTTGAGGATTGGAGAAGGATTCTTGCACTAAGGTGAGTTTTTCCTTATTGTTTGTATAGAAGTTTAAAGATTGAACACATGGTTCATCTTTAGAGGTTGTAATTCCTAGGATTTACTTTGTAGGGTACTAGGAGTAGGAATCGAAGCTTCGTTAGCGGTTCGGAGCGACGCTTGGAGCGACAGTGGGTTTGGCCTCACCTAGCACAATGAGAAATTCTCATTGGAGCTTATATGCTTACGGTTAATTGGGAAATCATGTGTTTTCATGTTTCATATATTATTTGTGAATTTTAGAATGCTTAAGATACATATGTTATGTATAGTGCAATTTTCCTCTATATAGTAGAGATGCATGCTTGTGAGAGCTGAGGGGTGGTAGCATTCTATTTGAGAACTTGAACTAAATTGTTATAGTTAGTTTGACATGTGTTTGAGAACAGAGAACTATGCATAACATAGGAGAAAAGCTAATGTCATTAAGCGACATTAGACTTGGCATCGGTTTGTGAACTAGTGAGCTAATGTCATCAAGCGGCATTAGGCTCGGATTTGAACTTTGACATAGAAATTCTAGTGTCTTGTGAACTATTGTACTAGGCCTTAGGGTTACTAGTGACATTTGCCATGAGGGTGACATGAGGTTTTGGACACTTGAGACTTGGACAGTGCTTGTTGCCATTTGTGCTCTTCGCACATGCTTGTGAGGGTCGCTCCCGACAAGCCGGCTCTCCGGAGTTAGCCTTTGCGATTCGTTCGCGCGTGCGGTGTGAGAAGCCTACGGGACCGTTTGGGACAGACTCATTCCTTGCGGGGGATGTTGGGGCTACCACGGTACTTAGGCGGCACAAGCTGGACTACACTTGTGTAGATCCTAGAAAGAGAATTGAACAGTGACATATAATAGAAAATTGACATCACTACTAGATAGGACTTAGTAGTTGGATACTCGGATATACTGTGGCATAATATTGGACATGGGTAGTATACTTGATAGGACAACATTTCCATTATGGTGTACTTGAGAGCTTATTAGAATGTACTTGTTTAAAGTGGGCATTTCGGGTTTAATAAAGCATGTAGCATATTTACTTTGGGTTAATTATTCAGCTTTACAGTTGTGCTCTATTTACCGTTATGCTTTATTTACAGTTATTTACTTCTGTACTATTTCTTCTTTTGGGCCTAGTGGTGCAACCTGTGCAGGTCAGTAATTGCCCACTGGGAACTATATTTTTATAGTTCTCACGCCCTCTATTTTCTGACGTGTTTCAGCGCCTTCAGCGGGGGAGGACAGGGATCGCGGCAAGGGTGTCGCTTCGGCTAGCGACGGGGAGTCTCGCTAGGTGGTTCATCTCTCCTTTGTTTTAGTTGGAGAGGATGAGTGTGTGTACCTGTATTTTGGTAGAGGCTACCCTTATGTACCTAGAGCTACACGGTTGTGTTTACTTTTTACTAGTAGCAGTTTTAGTACTCTCTTTCCTTCCTAACTGTTTATTGATCCTACTTGCTGATAGGGATAGCTGTATGTGGCTCTGATATTCTTAGTTGTAGCCTATTATTGTTTTAATTCCGCTGTTTTTATTTAGACGTGTTGGCATATGGTGGGTCTGGGCACGCTTTGGGGAAGGTCCTGCCGACCCCGGGGCGCGACACCCGAGGTGTTGGACGTCTCGCAACTACCTGGCGTCAACGGACTGTCGCCCTCGTGACTCGGCCTCGTAGCGGCGAAATCGTCGCACCACACGCGAACCAATTTGTCACTTGACATAACCATTACGGTGGCGATCGCGGCGGACTTACCCAGCGAGGACCCAAGTCATGACTTAACCATCTGGCGGCGAACTAATCGCACCTCACCCAACAATGGTTTGAGTCACTCCTTGCCTCCTGGTGCGGCCGTATCGTACTTACCCAGCAATGGTGCCCCAAACACAGGGTGTCAACACATGGCGATCTGATCCTCACCCGGCTTAACCGGTATCGAACACATTTCGGCTCACCCACCCGGCGGCGAAATCGTCGCACAACGCCACGACGGTGGTATAGCCCTGGACGGCGAAATCGTCGCACACGCCCGACACCAACTTAGGTGTCCCAAATCTCGGGATTCCATGAATCCGTTCCACTTAGCTTGAGGGTTAGCTAGGCCCTCAAGAGACGACCCTCTAGGTCCATTGTCTTTACCTCCTAGGTCTACTTGACACTAGGGTTTATTCTTTGTCACATAACCTAGGTTTTCTAACTCTAGGTCCAATGTCATTCCAACTTGACCTATGTTTATTCATACTAGGTCCACTGTCGTCTTTATCCAACCTATGTCCTTGACACTAGGTTCATTGTTCTTTACCTAGATCCATATGACTCTAGGTTTACTACAACCTATGTTCTTGACACTAGGTTAATTCCCACACTCCTAGGTCCATTGACTCTAGGTTTACTATAACCTATGTTCATTAACAACACTAGGTTAGATGTCATTCTCCTAGGTCCACATGACTCTAGGTTTACTACAACTTATGTTCATTACACTAAGTTGGATGCCACTCGATCTATATGTGTATTAGTCCATGACTTACATTCTTACTTAGCATTCCCATACTTAACATTCTTATGTTAACCATCCCATTTACATGCACATAATTATACCTAGCATGTACTCATTATGCTAAGCATGCATTTATTCATACATTTCATTTAGCATCTAGTTCATATATCAACTTAACATGCATCTCATGTATTAGCAACTAGACTCTAGTTCATGCATTTATCTAGCATTTAACTCATGCATTCTCTTAGCATTTAACACTATGTTCTTTAACATGCATTTCTATACTTGCAACATATGTCAATTATATGCATCAACTTGAAACCTTTACTCTTAGACATATTTAGGCGACCTAGTCGCTTCGGTAAACACAACCCACCTTATTACGCTCTCCGATTGCTTGTCGACACTCGCAATCGGCCGCCCGTGGCACTCTTGACCCGGTTTGGCTCGAACTCTTGCACGACCACCCGAACGATCTCCGAATCCCAATCTGAGACCTTGTGCCGTTGCCCCACGCCTTCAAGTTGCCCCGGTTCCGTTTTCATGAATTTTGGGCTTCTATCTTGCGTGCTGCGGACATCTGGTATGAATATATTAAATAATTAATATCTTTGTACTCGCTCGTCAGATCACCGAACCGAGCGCGCCAACGCGTTCGTTGCACCCCCAATTAGGTTTCTATGGGGTCAAATGAGATCAAACTCATCTATTTCTAAAAACACCCGTTTTAACCCTAGGTTTTGCACTTTTGCAAATCCCACCGATTTGATCCCTAGAACAAGCAATAGAGAGCTTGTCTAACCTCTAGGTACTCATCTAAGAGCACTAGAGCCATCCATAGGGTGTTTAAAACAAACCCTAGAAATCCACCATTAGAGCACCTTGAAGAACACATGATTTTCATGAGTTCCCAAGCCTCTACAAGGTTCTAAAGCTTACAAGAAGCTCAAAACTCTAGATCTAGGGTTTAGAAACCCATTATCTAAGGATCTACCATGAGAGGGAGAGAGAGCTTACCTCTCAAAAGCTTGCTCTTGCACAAAGGAGGGAGGAGAGGATGGCCATGATCATCACCATCATAATCTCCTCCATCTTCTCCTTCTTTCTCTTCTTCTCTTTCTCTCTTTTCTTTCTTTCTTTCTTTCCCCCTTCTCTTCTTCTCCTTGCTGTCGAACAGAGAGAGAGAGAGGGACACGAGAGAGGGAGAGAGGGAAACTGCTGTGAAGGGGGAAGGGTTTTAGGTTATATTTTGTTGCAACAATAGCAACTAAACCCCTCCAAACCTTTTATTTCGAAGCAGTCCAAAACTGCTGCCAGACCCATTCTGTACCGGTACAAGACCCCTTTGTACCGGTATAAACTGCTCCAGAGGCAAACCCAGCTGCCTCTCCGTTTCTTAGCATTTGTACCGGTACAGTTTGGCTTGTACCGGTATAAACACCAAAAATCCCACAAACCCGAGAGCTCTTTCTCCTCTCGGTCAAAGTTGCTATACCGGTACAGCAACTTTTCTTGTACCGGTACAGGTTGCCCAAACTTTTGCCTTTCATGTCGTTTCGACTCTAATTCGCGTCGAACAACGCCAAAACCTTTCTAACTCCTTTAGATCCTCTCTTAACCCTTCCAAGCATCTTGGAATGGTTATTGGAACTTGTCCAATTACTCGTTCGCGCACTTTAGCCAATTTGGTTAAAGTTCGGGTTGCTACAGTTAGAGTTGATCTAGAGTATTTAAAGTATCTAGAAAATAAATTTTATGATTTTTGATATCAATTGCCTAGTGATCGAAAGAACTCAAAATCAATAATTTTAATGGTCGTGGTGAGTCGTTTGCAAGTTTAACTGTGTAGAAATATCCAATCATATGAAATTTTGGTAGAAAATTCTTTATACCATATAAAACAAGATCAATAACTTTGATCTAAAATTTTAATGTCATATCATCATATTTTATAAGATTTTTATTTTCAGCCGTTGATTTTGAGCCACTTCGTTCACTAGGTAAATGATATCGAAAAATCGCAAACTTTATTTTCTAAATATTTCAAATACTCTAGATCAAGTCTAATGGAGTCGATCGTCGATACGAAAGTCCGAACATCGAAAACAACTTGGAAGCACGAAGCGCTCCGTACTTGAAGCATACCGGACGCACTATATATATATATATATATATATATATATATATATATATATATATATATATATATATAGTAGGGCTGCTGTGCTCTCAGGAGCAAAAAGCCCAACGTGCTCCTGTGCCATTTTTAATGATGGGACTTCCGAATCGACGATCGGCTCCGCTAGACTTGATCTAACATATTTGAAGTTTCTAGAAAATAATTTTTGCAATGTTTTGATATCATTTACCTAGCAATTGAAAGGATTCAAAATCAATAATTTTTAACGGCTGAACATAAAAATCCTATAAAAAGTGGTGATATAGCACTAAAATTTTCGATCGTAAATATTAATCTTGTTGTAGATAGTATAAAGAATTTTGTATCAAAATTTCATATGATTTGAATACTTCTACACTTTTAAACTTGAAAACGACGTATATCAACCGTTAAAAATTATTGATTTTGAAATCTTTCGATTGCTAGGTAAATGATATAAAAAAATCACAAAAATTATTTTCTAGAAACTTCAAATACGCTAGATCAAGTCTAACGGAGCATATCGTCGATTCCAAAATTCCATCAACGAAAATGGCTCGGGAGCACGGAGGCTCACGAGAGCCGAGAATTCTACACTATCTCACTTGCACCACGTCATCAATAACAAGCCAATCACCTTTCTTTTTTTCAAACAAAAATACAATAAAAATATTTTTTTATAATCATGATGAGGCATATCTTTAAAATGAATTTTTTGATTGGTTTGTTACACCACGTCACCAATATACCCGTAGCATTATAGAATTTTTCCCTGAGAGCACAACAGCCCTGCTATATATATATATATATATATATATATATATATATATATATATATATATATATCATTGCACGCATTTCGGATGCCTTGTTTAGGGGTGGAAACGAGCCGAGCTCGAGTGAGTTTATCTCAGCTCAAGCTTGGCTTGAAATTAATTCGAGTCGAGCTCGAGCGAGCCTAACTTCGAGTCGAGCGAGCACGAGCCCTAAACGAGTCGCTTGAAACTCTTAACATCGTGCAATCTATAGTTTAATTTTTATAAACCATTATTTAAAATTTGATATATAAAATATCTAATTTAACATATAAAATGAATGCATGAAATACGATATTATAATAGTAAAAGAATTTCTCACGCCCCGGATTCCTTGTTTCCCAGGCACACCGACAAATCCGCCGTATACAAAAGAATTTCTCCTGTATACCAAGTGTAGCTGTAAAACAAACAGTACTACAACCGGTAGTATAGAGCTGCAATAAAACTAAACAGGTAGAACAACAACGAGTTCTATATATATACAAAGGACTCAGATACAAAACTCTACTCGCTCCAGCGAGTTAACACCGTATGTACATAAACTCCAAAATAAAATATCACTACCTACAACTGGAATCCTCTAACTCAGCACTCGAAGGGTAGGGCTCTAGCTCACGACGCCCTTGCCTCGAACAGTCTCGGAAGGAGCAGCAGCCGAAATCGAAGGCCCTACAACAACAGTGGAAGAAAAAGGGCGTGAGAACTATTGTAAAAATAAGTAGTCCTCAATGGGTGCCGCCCTCAACATCATCGGTCCACCCACTAAGTCTACAGGGGTAAGCAAAGATAGTAAGAAAAGCTGGAAACACTCTACAACTATATGCCGCTATACTATCAAGCTCTAAAAACAACACCTATAGACCAATGCCATAACAGATCCAATCTGAGAGGGGACTGTAATCATACCCGTCCCTGGGACTGTGAACACACCCGTCCCGTGCCCGGTTGCGACTGTACAGCTACCCCCACTCTAACCCTCAGTGGAGAGCAAGTCCAACCTGCACACCCGACACCAACGCGAAAGCACAGCGCCCAGCTCCGGAGTGGCACTCGGGAGAGCTAAACAACCGACTCTACGTGCCCTCGGCACAATCTGAGACCAAAACAGTGATATGGGGCCACCGTCTACCCCGACGGCCCCCGACAACCCAAAACAGCCTAGACTCTGCTGTAAGAATAAGCTCGGCATCCCAGCACGAGCGTAAATGCAAGCTATACTACCCTGGGTATCCATCGCGCTAACACTGCGATGATACAATAACAACACGGCTCCTAGAGCTAAATTCGATAGTATATGCATATGTCGGTCAAATCGCGGTTTTCTCCTAAGTCAAGTCCAAGTCCAACATGTATGAACTATTTACTTACTAAGCATGCTCCAAATTCAGATTCCAACAACAGGACAATCGATGAATTTGAGCTACTGTATACTAGTCAAGAGCTGAATTTAATACATGTCGACTATTATGCACCTAGGATGAAAATCGGATGATTAACCCACCTCAAATGCTAGCTCCTGGCAGCGAAGGGGGCCTCGAGTCAACAAAAATCCCTGCTGGATCAGTCAAGCTCCTCCAAGACCAGCAACCAAGCTAACTCCAAGTTTAAAAACATTAAAATCCATCAATTAGCACATTTTCAGCACTTAAGCTCAATTTAACTAAATTGGAATGTTAATATTACCTCCTAAATTCCAATTTAGTTGAGTTATAGATCCGATAGAAGTGCACCACGCTGGATTATCAAGCTCGGGTCCAAAATCCAACTCCTTCAAGGAATTGCACCAAAAGAACTCAAAATCTCGAAATTCTACTCAGTACAACAACAGCAGAGTAAAACAGGGTTTCGACCAAGCAAACCTTCTCCAAAATCTGCAATATTGGGCTCTGTGGATTCCTCTCTAAGTCCCAAATCCAACGAATCAAGTCTCGCAGAAATCCGACGCTCCTACGTCGTACACGAGCCAAAACGCCGATGGCCGACGTTGGAAATTCTGCAGCAATCAGCACACGAGCTCGATGTAGAAACATCAAGTAGAAAATGGAGGAATTGTAGAATTCCCACCTCGACAGCGGCTCTAGTACCGGCGTGCCGTTGAGGACGACGAAAATCTGCGCTCGCCCGGCCTCCTCGCAGCACCACGACGTCAAATGCACGCTTGCTCGGCTCCGTGGCGCGACGTCGATGATCTCGAACTCCACCGAGCTCCTCCCGAGCTTCCTCCTTGCTTGAGATCAAGTCTAGAGAGAGAGAGAGAGAGAGAGAGGAAGTCAGCAGAGAAAACCTTCCCTTAGCTCCTCTCTACATGATGCCAGCTGGGGGAGAGAGGGTGATACTACCAATGTGAGCAAAAGACTGATCTGCCCCTCACCTACCAAAGTGTACCGGTACAAGGGCAAGTGTACCTGTACAAATGGGCAACCCGAGAGCAGTTCTGCGCGGCACTGTACCGGTATAATTACGATGGTTGTACCGGTATAGCAATCAAGTTGTACCGGTACAATCCAATATTTGTACCGGTACACATCACTGAAAATTCTGCAATCTCGCAGATTTTCGTGATACTTGCTGCTCCCGCGTTCCCACGGGGTCCGTTTGGCGTCCATTTCGCGCCAACGCGACTCGGGCTTGTCTCAACACTCACTATAGCTGTCGACAAGCCTCAGCTGCTATACTCTAGGTCACTACATCCTCCCCCGCTACAAAAAGTTTCTCTCTCGAAACTTAAGCATACCTCAGCTCTGAGCATCGAATAAGTAGGGGTAAGACTCCCTCATCACCGTCTGCGGCTCCCAAGTCGCCTCCCGCTCCTCGTGATTACTCCACTGCACTTTCACATATAGAATGGCTTGGTTGCTCAATTCATTCGTCTCACGAGCAAGAATCCGCAACAGTCGCTCCTCGTATCTCAGATCCTCACCAATCTCAAGTGGAGTGAAGTCAATCACGTGAGAGGGATCGAAAACATATCTCCTCAATGCCGAGACGTGGAATACATCATGAATGCCGACAAGTCGAGCGGGTAGAGCTATCCTATAAGCAATTGGCCCAACTCGCTCCAATACCTCAAAAGGGCCAATGTAGCGTGGACTAAGCTTTCCACGCACTCCGAATCTGCAAATCCCTCTAGATTGTGAGACTTTAAGAAACACACGATCTCCAACTTGGAACTCTAAGTCTCGCCTCCTGGTATCGGCGTAGCTCCTCTAGCGGCTCTGGGCTGTCAAAAGGTGTCGTCGAACCACTCTCACCTTTTCCTCAGCCTCTAGTAGAATCTTAGGCCCAAGTGTCTTCCTTTCACCCACATCACTCCAAAATAGGGGGGATCGACATCTGCGTCCATACAACGCCTCAAACGGAGCCATCTGGATGCTCACTTGATAGCTGTTGTTATATGCAAACTCAACCAGTCTCAAATGTCGATGCCATCATTCTCCAAAGTCGAGGACGCATGCCCTCAGCATGTCCTCCATAGTCTGAATGGTCCGCTCTGACTGACCATCTGTCTGCGGGTGAAACGTCACGCTGAACTGCAACTGTGTACCCAAGGCTGTCTGTAAACTCCTCCAAAAGTGTGATACAAACCTCAGGTCCCTGTCTGATACAATCGACACGGGCACGCCATGCAGCCTGACAAGCTCATCCAGATATAGCTGCGCGAGTCTCTCTTTGGGCTAGGTGGCTTGAACTAGTAGGAAGTGAGCAGACTTAGTCAGTCTGTCCACTATCACCCAAATAGCATTGTAGCCACCCTGTGCTCTAGGTAACCCCACGACGAAGTCCATCAGATCTGCTCTCATTTTCACTCTGGCACTGGCAGACCTTGAAGCTTGCCAACAGGTACTTGATGCTCTGCCTTCACCTGTTGGCAAGTCAAACACTTAGCCACAAATCTGCCAATGTCTCTCTTCATTCCATTCCGCCAAAACTGTGCCTTTAAGTCCTTATACATCTTGGTTCTACTAGGGTGAACCGTATAAGGAGAACAATGAGCCTCTCTCAAAATATCCGCTCGGAGCTCTGAATCCATAGGCACACACAGTCGGTCCCTGTACCGCAGTACTCCCGAACTGTCCACCACGAAGCCCTCTGCCTGTCCCCTCTCTATTTGCTCTCGAATCCTCAACAAGTGTGGGTCTCCACTCTGTTTCTCTCGAATCCCATCCAACAAAGTGGGCTGCAAAACCATAAACATCAGTCTTGCAGTAGACCGAGGGGACACGACCTCAAGTCTCAGCCTCTGTAGCTCCTCAAGTAACGGCCTCTACTGCGTGATCATCAAGCTCGAGCTCTGCACTTCCTTCTTGCTCAACGCATCTGCCACCACATTCGCCTTGCCGGGATGATACTGAATACTAATATCATAGTCCTTCAGTAACTCCAACCACCGGCGCTGCCTCAGATTCAAGTCCCTTTGGGTGAACAGATACTTGAGACTTTTATGATCAGTAAAACTCTCACAGTGCTTGCCATACAAGTAGTGCAGTAGTGTCGTCACAACTTCAAAGCAAAGACCACCGCGGCGAGCTCCAAGTCATGCGTAGGGTAATTCTTCTCGTAATCCTTTAACTACCGTGAAGCATAAGCAATTATCCTACCATGCTGCATCAGCACACAGCCCAGCCTGCTGTGTGATGCATCACTGTAGATCACAAATCCTCCCCCCATAACGGGAAGGGCAAGGATAGGAGCTGACGTCAACCTTTGTTTCAGCTCATCAAAGCTCCTCTGACAATCCTCACTCCAGATAAACTTAATTCTTTTACGAGTTAATCGAGTGAGGGGTGTGGAAAGCTTCGCAAAGCCTTCCACAAACCGACGGTAATATCCTGCCAGTCCTAGGAAGCTCCTCACCTCAGTCACCGTCGTCGGTCTGGGCCAATCCCGAATAGCCACAATCTTCTTCGGGTCCACTACTACTCCATCTGCAAAAATCACGTAGTGTGACACACTGAACTTGTGCAAATAGCAAGGTTCGAGTGTGGAAGTGAGATTTGAGCTTTGCCAGATTTTCTGGAGGGTCGTTGACTGTGTTCCGACCTATGGCACGAGTACCGAGGTTGGTGGATGAATTCCAAGCGCTAAATTCCAAAAAGTTGGATTTTAGGCTGCTCTCGGGCTGAGTTTCAAAGCTTTTGTACCGGTACAAAATTGTTGCTATACCGGTACAAAATGATGGCTATACCGGTACAAGCCAAGATTTATACCGGTATAGATGAGCTGCTGGGCAAACCCGAGGCTCGGGTTTGTTTCGTTAGAGGTTTATACCGGTACAACCGGATTTGTCAAGATAAGCCGCGATTTCGAAAATTCGAAACTGCAGGGACTTATTGGCATTTTGTTGCTTATAATATAGCACCCCAGCCCTTAGGGCTCCTCTCTTGTGCTGAGAACGAGGGAGAGAAAGGTAAGAGAGTTTCTCTCTCTATCCCCTTTGCATTCTTTTGGATTTTGGGTGATTTCTTGAGGATTGATCACCCTTTTTGCTCTCTTTTGTCTTGTGGTGCTCCCTACACCAAGGTTGAAGCTAGGAGCTTGACTTTGGGAGCTAGTTGAGGGAAGATCTTCAACTTTGGTGACTCTAGAGCCTTGATTAGAGCTTCTAAGAGGTAAGCAACTTCTCCATTTCCTTTAGATTCGAGTTTGGTTGCTTCATTATAGTTGAAACCCTAGATTTGGGGAATTAGGGTTTTATTTGGGGCTTTTTGATTTGGGGCTTTTAGATTCCTTTTGAATGGTTTAGAACCTTTGTTTAGGTTGCCTTGGGAGGGATCTAGCTTTCTTTTGGAATTTCTAAGAGGATTGTTGCACATTTAGGTGAGTATTTCTTGACTTTGACCTAGATGTTTAAAGTTTGAACTCAAGACTTATCTCTTGAGGTTGTAACTCCTAGGATCTACTTTGTAGGGTATTAGGAGTAGGAATCGAAACTTCGTTAGCGGTTCGGAGCGACGCTTGGAGCGACGGTGGGTTTGGCCTCACCTAGCACAATGAGAAATTCTCATTGGTGCTTATTTGCTTATGGTTAAATGGAAATTAGTTCATTTCCATGCTATTTGATTTATTTGTGAATTTTAGAATGCTTAAGATACATATGTTATGTGTAATGCAATTTTACTCTATATAGTAGAGATGTATGCATGTGAGAGCTGAAGCCTTGTAGCATTCTATTTGGAAACTTGAAACTATGTGTTTAAGAGAAATTTGACATGTGTTTTAGAACATAGAACTATACATGACATAGGAGAAAAGCCCTTGTCATTAAGCGGCATTGGCTTGGCATCAAAAGTGTAGAATAGTGAGCTAATGTCATCAAGCGGCATTAGGCTCGTGAATGAACTTGACATAGAGAATCTAGTGTCATGAGAATATTTGAACTAGATCTTAGGGTTACTAGTTACTATTTCCATGTTAAGACATGAGGTTTGGACTTGAGACTTGACTTTACTTGTTGCCATTTGTGCTCTTTCGCACATGCTTGTGAGGGTCGCTCCTACAAGCGGCACTCGAGTTGGCCTTCGCGATTCGTTCGCGCGTGCGGTGTTGAGAAACCTACGGGACCGTTGGGACAGACTCATTCCTTGCGGGGGATGTTGGGCTACCACGGTACTTAGGTGGCACAAGTTGGATTACTATGGTAAATCCTAGTGAAAGAGAATTGAACTTGGACATTCAACTTTACTAAATGACAATCACTACTAAATAGGACTTAGTAGTTGGATTATGTGGACTTCACTTGGAGTTATAGTATACTTGATAATGCTTTAATTACATTTTAGTATACTTGTTGGTTATAGTAAAACATCTCATTTTATATGTTGGAACGGAAAACTATGACATCTAATTTTGAAACATAGTTATGGTAGCATTTCTTTATGCTTTAATTGCAAGCTTAATTATATCGCGCTCTTACTCTCTTTTTCTTTTGGGCCTAGTGGTGCAATGGTGCAGGCCAGTAATTGCCCACTCGGAACTATAAATTATCGTTCTCACGCCCGTTTCGTTTCCTTTTCGGTGCCTTCCGCATCGGGGAGGTTAGGGATCGCGGTAAGGGTGTTGCTTCGGGTTAGCGGCACTCAGCGAGGGAGTTCGATAGATGGTTACTTCTCTATTTCTGTTGTTTTAGAGAGGTTGTGAGTTGTTCCTGTATATAGAGAGACCACCACTTTTGGGACAGTGTTGTATTTTAACCTTATGTGCTTTTGGTTAGGTTGTTAGACTCTTTATGTTTATAGTTTACCTACTCTCTACTTGTTGATAGGGTTAGCTGTATGTTGCTCTGATATCTATAGTTTTAGCCTATTGTATGTTTTTATTTCCGCTGTTTTTAGTAGACGCCTGGTATGTGTTGACATATGGCGGGTCTGGGCACGCATTGGGGAAGGTCCTGCCGACCCCGGGGCGTGACAGATTAATTTGGTATCAGAGCCTAGGGTGACGTCTTAGAGGACCTAGCAAACCTTAGGCTGGTTGGACTATAGGAAATAGGCTCGTGAGAGACGAGGTCTATTTGACTTGTGAGCGAAAGTACCTGATTGGGTTTTATTATAACTCTGAAAAGTTGGAGTTTAATCGAGGTGTGTAGCCTCTAACTTCGCGGAGGGTTACGTTGGCGGCCGACAACGTAACATCGGGAGTTAGTTGTGAAGTACACTTCTTTACTTTCGCATGATTTGGGTTTTTGAGTGGGGTTACGATAGCGTGGGCTTTACTAACTTGCGCTTTATGTTGTTGCGGTGTGGATGCCTATTACTCGTTCCCAACTGTCTGGCCGATAACATGGCACGCATTGAGGAGGTCGAGGCCTCAGCTACTTCCGAGTCCAGCGAGGTCCGCGAGTTGAGGGACCAGGTGGCGGTCCTCACGGACCTTGTGGCTCAGCAGACGGCGGCGGCCCAGCAGCAAGCCGAGGCGGCGGCCCAGCAGAAGCCGAGGCGGCGCGCCGACAGACGAGAGGATGAAGCGGCGGAGAACCTTCTTCGCAGCAGCGGCCGCCGTGGAGGCAGAGACACTGTACCACCAGCTCCAGCCGAGGTGGTAGCACCGAGGGCGCCGACTCCAGCGCCCGGATCCTTACATTCTGTGCCGTCTGTGGCACGGCAGGAGAGAGTGGCGACGGCACCGCCAGTTCAGATGCCCCCGGGAGGAGCAGTGTTCCCGACGATGGTTGAGGGACTTGAGCGTGATCGACTTATGAGCCGCCTCAACGAGTTCAGAAGGTGCAATCCACGTGTGTTCGATGGCGAGAACGTGGATCATTGGATAGTCGAGAATTGGCTTATGCATATGGAGAAGCTCTTTCGCAACACTTTTGTTGAGGAGAGGGGACGAGTTTGGCTCGCCACTCACCACCCGGGACGGCGAGGTCTATCAGTGGTGGCGGGACATTCAGGAGAACCCGCGCACCGACTTAGCAACGATGACTTGGACCAGGTTCAAGGGACTGTTACTTGAGCACTACTTCCTCGACAATGTTCGACGCCGCATGGAGACGGACCGCGCAGCCTTGCGCCGTGGGAGCGGACGTGCAGTATGAGCGGGAGTTCACCAGGCTTCTACATTGTGTACCTTTCGTCGTGCGGGACGACGAGGATAAGGCCAGGATCTTCGAGAGTGGACTGAGGCCTTCTATCTATAGGCTTGTGCAGTCCGCTAACCTGCGCACTTACCGTGAGGTGGTAAATCGCGCTCTTATTGTGGAGCGGGGCGCGATAGTGATGAAGGAGCGGCAAGAAGGCTTGGATCGGGGCAAGGGCAAAAGGCCCTCAGGCGAGGGTGCGAGTCAGACGCACTCAAGGAAGCCGCCGAAGTACCCCAGGAGCCAGTCTCGAGGACGAGGTGCCCCACAGCAGCGCCGAGGACCAGATCAACGGCAGACACCGCGCTGTGTGATTTGCAGTGGTCCCCACCACCCCCGACAGTGCCCGCAGGGTCGGGGCCGGTGCTACTCTTATGGTCATGAGGGCCACTTCCTGTCAGATTGCCCGAGGGGATCTGCGCCGACACCGTCGTCAACTTCAAGACTGGGCCTTCACTGTGTTCCAGCCCGGGACACCTCGCATCCTACCAGGCTGGGAGGTCTTCTGCGCAGAGGCCGAGCGAGGGGTCTCGACAGGGCCCGAGTGGGCGTTTGTATGCCGCCCAGACTGAGGCAGCGGCAGCAGTTGAGGATGTCGTTGCAGGTATCATTTTGATTTCCAGCATTCGAGTTCGTGCTTTATTTGATACCGGTGCATCTTGCTCTTTTATTGATCGGCTGTTTGCCGAGTTGCATGACATCCCTAGGACACCTTTGTCACACTCGGGACGAGTGGTTAAACCTGGACATTCTATAGATGTTCGAGAGTGTTGTATTAGTTGCCCAGTTCAGATTGGGGATTGGATCATGCCCGTGGACCTATTTGTGGTGCACAAACTCGGGGAGTTTGATTTAGTATTGGGCGTGGATTGGTTGACCCAGACTTTGCTACGATCGATTGTGTGAGTCGACCGTGACTTTTAGAGAGCCCGGTCACGAGGAGGTTGTGTTTCGTGGTTGCCGAGTTCGCTCGTTTGCGATGACTACTAGCTCCTCTCGAGCTAGGCGCTTGATTAGCAATGGGTGCATAGCCTATTTGGCTAGTATTGCACTCCGAGATGTTGAGGACTCTCCTAGGATTGAGGATATTCCCCGTGGTGAGGGAGTTCCAGGATGTGTTTCCACCGAGCTACCAGAATGCCGCTCGATAGGGAGAGTGAGTTTGTAGTAGAGCGCGTCCCTGGGACTACTCCAATCTCAAAGGCACCCTATAGGATGGCACCAGCAGAGTTGAAAGAGCTGAAGGCACAGTTGCAGGACCTTTTGGATAAAGGTTATGTGAGACCGAGCGTGTCACCTTAGGGGGCGCCGGTTCTTTTTGTGAAGAAGAAAGACGAATCACTTCGTTTGTGTATGGACTATCGTGAACTCAATAAAGTCACGATTAAGAATAAGTATCCGTTGCCGAGGATCGATGATCTGTTTGATCAGCTTCAGGGATCGAGCGTGTATTCCAACATCGACTTACGCGGATATCATCGCATTGAAGATCAAGCCCGAGGATGTATCGAAGACGGCTTTCAGACACGGTATGACACTATGAGTTCACCGTTATGCCGTTTGGGCTTACTAATGCCCCCAGCCTTTTATGGATTTGATGAACCGTGTCTTCAAAGCCATATCCGGATAAATTTGTCGTAGTGTTTATCGACGACATATTGGTTTATTCCCGGAGTGATGCTGATCACGAGGAACATTTGAGGCTGGTACTTCAGGTGCTTCGGGAAAAGAAACTCTACGCCAAGTTGAAGAAATGTGAGTTTTGACTTAGAGAGGTGGCGTTTTTGGGCCATGTGATTTCAGGATCAGGTATAGCCGTGGATCCCAAGAAAATTGAAGCCGTTAAAGATTGGCCAAGACCGACGAGTGTCACTGAGATACGGAGTTTCATTGATTTGGCCGGCTACTACAGGAGGTTTGTTGAGGGATTTGCTAAGTTATCTACTCCCCTCACGAGGCTCACGCATAAAGGAACCAAGTTCATTTGGAATGATGCGTGTGAGAGAAGCTTTCAAGAGTTGAAGCTGCGATTGACTACCGCACCAATCCTAACCTTGCCAGTTGCTGGAGCAGGGTATGTGATTTATAGTGATGCTTCCTTTAATGGATTGGGTTGCGTGTTGATGCAGGATGGAAAGGTGATCGCGTATGCTTCACGCCAGCTGAAGGAATATGAAAGGAATTATCCTACTCACGATTTGGAGTTGGCGGCCGTAGTGTTCGCACTGAAGCTATGGCGCCACTATCTTTATGGCGAGCGGTGTGAAGTGTATACAGATCACAAGAGTTTAAAGTATCTGTTCACCCAGAAGGAATTGAACTTGAGGCAGCGCAGATGGTTGGAGCTGCTCAAGGATTATGATTTGACGATACTTTACCACCCAGGCAAGGCTAACGTGGTGGCTGATGCGCTAAGTAGGAAATCGACGGAAAACTTAGCGATGATGATAGTTACTCAACCGCCGTTGATCGAGCAGATGAAGCGGTTGGAGTTGGAGGTGGTGACTCCTGACACACCTATGAGGTTGATGACTTTGGTGGTCCAACCCACTTTATTGGAAAGGATAAAGGAAAAGCAAGCTCTTGATGTGGAGTTGCAAAGGGTTCGAGCGAAAATGGTTGATGGTTGCACCGGTGATTTTAGTGTGGACGGTGGTGACTTGATGAGATTCCGTGGGCGGATTTGTGTACCGGCGGAACCGACACTTAAAAATGAGATACTTCTGGAGGCACACCGTGCACCTTATGCTATACATCCGGGAGGCACCAAAATGTATAAGGATTTGAAGTTACACTATTGGTGGCCCGGGATGAAAAAGGACGTTGGCGAGTTTGTGGCTAGATGTTTAACTTGCCAACAAGTAAAGGCTGAGCACCGAGTTCCCGCGGGGAAATTACAGAGCCTACCGATTCCAGTGTGGAAGTGGGAGAAGATCACCATGGACTTTGTGATGGGATTGCCTCGCTCCCAGACCGGGCATGACGCTATTTGGGTGATCGTGGATAGGTTGACGAAATCGGCACATTTCATACCTATCCATACTACTTGGACTGGAGAGAGACTCGCACAAGTTTACTTGGATGAGATTGTCCGACTTCACGGAGTACCTACCTCGATTGTATCGGACAGGGACACACATTTTGTGTCACACTTTTGGAGGAGTCTGCAGGACGCCTTGGGTACTCGATCGGACTTCAAGATCGCTTTCCACCCTCGTAGTGACGGGCCGTAGCGTACTATACGGACACTCGAGGATATGCTTCGAGCTGCGTGATCGACTTCCGTGGGGATGGTCGCAGCATCTACCGAGGGCAGAGTTTGCGTACAACAACAGTTATCAAGCAAGCATCAAGATGGCGCCATTTGAGGCACTTTATGGACGAAAATGTAGATCACCACTTCACTGGAGTGAAGTTGGTGAGAGTTCGGCTTTAGGCCCAGATGTGCTCTAGGAAGCAGAGGATAAGGTTCGCATTGCTAGGGAGCGGTTGTTGACAGCCCAGAGTAGGCAGAAGAGCTATGCTGATAGACGTCGACGAGACTTGGAGTTTCAGATTGGAGACCATGTCTTTTTGAAAGTCTCGCCGACTGCAGGAGGAGTCGGGAGATTTGGGATTCGGGGTAAGTTGAGCCCCCGTTTCATGGGACCGTATGAGATTTTGGAGCGTGTGGGCCCGGTAGCGTATAGACTTGCTCTACCGCCGAACCTATTGGGTGTACACAACGTATTTCATGTATCGGTCCTTCGTAAGTATATACATGATCCAGCTCATGTTTTGGATGCTACACCATTGGAGCTGAGGGACGATTTGAGCTTCGAGGAGCAGCCCGTGAAGATTTTGGCTCGCGAGGTGAAGAAGTTGAGGAACCGGGAGCTTTCTTACGCGAAAGTCCTTTGGAGCAACCACGAGGAGCGGGAGGCCATGTGGGAGCTGGAGAGTGCGCTTCGAGAGCGCTATCCCCATCTCTTTCAGATGTAGCCTTGAGGTATGACTTCAATTTTGAGTTTCGCGGACGAAACCCCTTTTTAGGAGGGGTGAATGTGACACACTGAACTTGTGCAAATAGCAAGGTTTGAGTGTGGAAGTGAGATTTGAGCTTTGCTAGATTTTCTGGAGGGTCGTTGACTGTGTTCCGACCTATGGCACGAGTACCGAGGTTGGTGGACGAATTCCAAGCGCTAAAGTCCAAAAAGTTGGATTTTAGGTCGCTCTGGCCGAGTTTCAGAGCTTTTGTACCGGTACAAAATTGTTACTATACCTGTACAAAATGATGGCTATACCGGTACAAGCCAAGATTTATACCGATATAGATGAGCTGCTGGGCAAACCCGAGGCTCGGTTTGTCGTTTCGCAAGTTTATACCGGTACAAACCGGATTTGTACGAGATAAGCCGGCGCAAAAATCCGAAATCGCAGGGGCTTATTGGCATTTTGTTGCTTCTAATATAGCACCCCAGCCTTTAGGGCTCCTCTCTTGTGCTGAGAACAAGGGAGAGAAAGGTAAGAGAGTTTCTCTCTCTATCCCCTTTGCATTCTTTTGGATTTTGGGTGATTTCTTGAGGATTGATCACCCTTTTTGCTCTCTTTTGTCTTGTGGTGCTCCCTACACCAAGGTTGAAGCTAGGAGCTTGACTTTGGGAGCTAGTTGAAGGAAGATCTTCAACTTTGGTGACTCTAGAGCCTTGATTAGAGCTTCTAAGAGATAAGCAACTTCTCCATTTCCTTTAGATTCGAGTTTGGTTGCTTCATTATAGTTGAAACCCTAGATTTTGGGAATTAGGGTTTTATTTGGGGCTTTTTGATTTGGGGCTTTTAGATTCCTTTTGAATGGTTTAGAACCTTTGTTTAGGTTGTCTTGAGAGGGATCTAGCTTCCTTTTGGAATTTCTAAGAGGATTGTTGCACATTTAGGTGAGTATTTCTTGACTTTGACCTAGATGTTTAAAGTTTGAACTCAAGACTTATCTCTTGAGGTTGTAACTCCTAGGATCTACTTTGTAGGGTATTAGGAGTAGGAATCGAAGCTTCGTTAGCGGTTCGGAGCGACGCTTGGAGAAACGGTGGGTTTGGGCTCACCTAGCACAATGAGAAATTCTCATTGGTGCTTATTTGCTTATGGTTAAATGGAAATTAGTTCATTTTCATGCTATTTGATTTATTTGTGAATTTTAGAATGCTTAAGATACATATGTTATGTGTAATACAATTTTACTCTATATAGTAGAGATGTATGCATGTGAGAGCTGAAGCCTTGTAGCATTCTATTTGGAAACTTGAAACTATATGTTTAAGAGGAATTTGACATGTGTTTGAGAACATAGAACTATACATGACATAGGAGAAAAGCCCTTGTCATTAAGCGGCATTGGCTTGGCATCAAAAGTGTAGAATAGTGAGCTAATGTCATCAAGCGGCATTAGGCTCGTGAATGAACTTGACATAGAGAATCTAGTGTCATGAGAATATTTGAACTAGACCTTAGGGTTACTAGTTACTATTTCCATGTTAAGACATGAGGTTTGGACTTGAGACTTGACTTTACTTGTTGCCATTTGTGCTCTTTCGCACATGCTTGTGAGGGTCGCTCCCTATAAGCCCAAGATCCCGAGTTGGCCTTCGCGATTCGTTCGCGCGTGCGGTGTTGAGAAACCTACGGGACCGTTGGGAGACTCAGTTCTTGCGGGGGATGTTGGGCTACCACGGTACTTAGGTGGCACAAGTTGGATTACTATGGTAAATCCTAGTGAAAGAGAATTGAACTTGGACATTCAACTTTACTAAATGACAATCACTACTAGATAGGACTTAGTAGTTGGATTATGTGGACTTCACTTGGAGTTATAGTATACTTGATAATGCTTTAATTATATTTTAGTATACTTGTTGGTTATAGTAAAACATCTCATTTTATATGTTGGAACAGGAAACTATGACATCTAATTTTGAAACATAGTTATGGTAGCATTTCTTTATGCTTTAATTGCAAGCTTAATTATATCGCGCTCTTACTCTCTTTTTCTTTTGGGCCTAGTGGTGCAATGGTGCAGGTCAGTAATTGCCCACTGGGAACTATAAATTATAGTTCTCACGCCCCTGTTTCTGTTTCCTTTTCAGTGCCTTCCGCGTCGGGGGAGGTTAGGGATCGCGGTAAGGGTGTTGCTTCGGGTTAGCGGCACTCAGCGAGGGAGTTCGATAGGTGGTTACTTCTCTGTTTCTGTTGTTTTAGAGAGGTTGTGAGTTGTTCCTGTATATAGAGAGACCACCACTTTTGGGACAGTGTTGTATTTTAACCTTATGTGCTTTTGGTTATGTTGTTAGACTCTTTATGTTTATAGTTTACCTACTCTCTACTTGTTGATAGGGTTAGCTGTATGTTGCTCTGATATCTATAGTTTTAGCCTATTGTATGTTTTTATTTCCGCTGTTTTTAGTAGACGCCTGGTATGTGTTGACATATGGCGGGTCTGGGCACGCATTGGGGAAGGTCCTGTCGACCCCGGGGCGTGACACGTAGCCTAAGAAAGCAACCTCCCGTAATCAAAACTCGCACTTCTTTAACTTAGCATACAGCTCCTCTCGCAGGAGTTGTAGCACTATCCTCAAGTGCTCCTCATGCTCAACATCGCTCCGGGAGTATATCAGGATATCATCAATAAACACCACTACAAATCTATCCAAGAATGGCTTGAACACTCTGTTCATCAAATCCATGAATGCGGCAGGGGCATTCGTCAATCCAAAAGGCATCACTGTAAACTCATAATGCCCGTACCGAGTCTGAAAAGCCATCTTGGGAACATCCTCGGCCCTCACCCTCAACTGGTTGTAACCTGACTGGAGATCAATCTTCGAGAAGACACAAGATCCTTGCAGCTGATCAAACAGATCATCACTGCGCGGCAAAGGATACTTGTTCTTGATGGTCACTTTGTTGAGCTCTCGGTAATCTACACATAACCTGAGCGAACCATCCTTCTTCTTCACGAATAACACCAGCACTCCCCAAGGCGAAACACTGGGTCTCACATACCCCTTATCCATCAGATCCTCAAGTTGCGCTTTTAGCTCTCTCAACTCTGCCGGTGCCATCCGGTAAGGTACCTTCGAGATTGGTGCAGTTTCAGGAACAACATCAATCACAAACTCAATCTCCCTTTCCGACGGCATAGTCGTCAACTCCGGGGGAAACACATCCGGGAACTCGTGGACTACAGGGATATCCTCGAGTCCCGGTGCCGCCGTAGGTACCTCTACAACCGTCGCTAGAAAAGCGATGCATCCTCTACTCATCAACTGTCGAGCTCTCGCCGAAGAAATCCACGTGGCAAACAACGTGCTCCTGCAGCCTCTGAAAGTAAACTCCTCCTGGTCTGGCTCGCGGAATGTCACTGTCCTCGCTCCACAGTCGATAGTAGCGTAGTACCGCGCCAGCCAATCCATACCGAGCACAATGTCGAAATCCTGCAGCTGCCCTAAAACCAACAGGTCTGCGGGCAAGATCCACGAGTCTAACTGTACCGAACATGACGTACAACACTCTGCAACCAGTAATACATGGTTGGGAATCTGTATCTCCCGGATCTGAGACAATGACACTAACTCTAGACCATGTAACAATGCAAATGCTCAACTAATAAAAGAATGGGATGCACCAGTATCAAATAAAGCACGAGCTCTAATGCCAGAAATCAAAATGATACCTGCCATCACTCGATCGGCTGCTGTAGAGTCCTCCACCTAAGCCGCGTATACCCTGCCGCTCGAAGCCGGCTGCCTCCGCTCACCCTGTCGCGGCACGGACGCCCTATCCTCCTGGTGGTAACTCGGCGGTGCCCCGTACGATCCGTCGTGGACTCGTTCCGTGTTGATGCTGACGACGGAGCTGACGAGGCTGCTTGCGGACGAGCTGCCCTGATGTGTCCCGGCTGACCGCATCCAAAACACCGGCCCTCCCGCTGCTCACGCTGTCAGGACCAGTGCGGTCCCCCGCAAATCACACACTGCTGCGTCCTCTGCGGTTGCCCCCGCTGACGGGTATCCCTAGAATGCTGACACCCCGAGGACCCACGACCCTAAGGACGTGATCGTGGAGGCCTCGGCGGACGCCTGCTGCTCGACTGTCTACCGTCGTCTGGAGCGGGGCACTTCCTGTCCTGGCCCTGTCCCGGCCCCTGGGCTCGCTCTCGAAGTGCCGCCTCGCCTCTCTCCTCCCACAGGGCCTACTCGATGGAGGCATCCAAAGTCCTTGACCTCCGCACCCGAACAAACCTGAAGAGGTCAGGTCTCAATCCCTGCTAAAAAAGGTAGACCCAATGTGCCTCGTCTCTAGCCACGAAAGGCACACAGTTCAGGAGCCGCGTAAACTCCCGAACGTACTCCTGAACGGTGCGATCACCCTGCTGAATCCTCTTTAAATCTTCCTCGATTTTCTGCTTCACGCTGTCGGGAAAATACATGCCGAACAGCATCCCACAAAACTCGTCCCAGCTCGTCTTCAAGGCTACCACTCCCTGATCATGCCTCATCCTCTTCCACCAATCGTGGGCATCCCCTACTAGACAATGGACCCCTAGATGCACCTGCTCCCTCTCCGGGACGAACAGATCCTCGAATAGTCTCTCCATCGCACTGACCCAGCCCTCAACTACCCAGGGCTCAGAGCAATAACCATCGAAAGTCGGTGGGTCAAAACGGCGAAACGAGCCGCCGTCGCCATCCGCTCCCGCTTCCGCTCTCGTCAATCGGATCGGTCCTCTGGCAGGCGCAACTGGTGCCCAAGGAACTCCACCGGTGGGGATATGGTGGCGGGTAGTGCTGTAGCTGGGGTAGTGGGAGGTGGAACAGGCTGCTCTGGTGCTCCCGGTATTGTACTCTGTGACGGGCCTAATCTCTCACACATCTGCTCTAGTAACAACTCCTGCTGCCTCGTCACCTCGGTCAGGCAGCCAACTTGGCGCTCAAATCCAGCAGTGTACTCGTCTCCGGTCGAGTACTCGGCTCCACCACAGGGGGTACACCCGTCTCGGGTCAGGTACCCGGCTCCGCCTGCTCGGGCATCTAGGGCGGTGGTGGGGCGCGAGCCCTAGTCGAGGGTCGTCCCCTGCGTCGATACATAGCTGCACAAAAGGAAACGAGGGTCAGACAAACACAAACACTCTCGACCCAATCAACGAAACTCTCGAAGGCAGTCCCTGTTTCTCCACAAAATTATGCTGTCTACGGCCAACATAATCTTCCTGGACCGAAATAGACACTCCTCCAGTCACTCCCTCCACTCAAGGATGAGCTAAAACAATCAATCATTGACTTTCGCGTTAAATCACGCCTCTCACATCTTGTCTTCCTAAAGTTTGCCAACTTAGGTTTCCTAGGTCCCAACGACCTAATGCTAAGCTCCTATACCAACTTAATCTGTCACGCCCCGGATTCCTCGTTCCCCGGACACGCCGACAAATACGACGTATACAAAAGAATTTCTCCTTTATACGAAGCGTAGCTATAAAACAAACAGTACTACAACCGGTAGTATAGAGCTGCAATAAAACTAAACAGGTAGTGTCACGCCCCGTGACCGCCAATTTGGCCTGCTTCGGCACGCCAACAGACGCCGACGGACAAAGACTCTCCCTGTCCGCCCAAGGCTCAACAACAACGAGTACATGTATAAAGAAATAAATAATTCCCAGGGCAACATTTCAATATACATGACTTGCACGAGGGCAAGCAACAACCGACACAAGTGAAAGTAATCTAACTATTACATTCATACATTGTATCTTGATCACTTTCAATCAAATACAAAGTTCATACAATTTCTTTACATTCATTCATCACATTTTACAATTTCATCTCTCAAATGAACTTAATACATTTTCATCTCTCACATGATTTTATTACATTTCCATTTATCAACATAATAGATGAAACATACAGAGGGTGTCTCTATACACAATGGTAGCACACTACCTAAAGCACGATAACCATGCCACGAGCCACGATCGCCCCGCTCGCGCTAGAACCTGCATGGTTAGTGGGATGAGAACTACAACGAAGTTCCCAGTGGGTTCGGCCGCCAACCCTCGCCGACTTGCCCACTAGGTCTATTCAAGCATATGTAAGTGAAAGGTAGATAAATATCAAACCAGCTAATGCAACGCTAATACAATGCCTGCAAAGAAACTGAGTCCACAAATAGATAGATAATCAAATACATGATAATTAGGCATGCATGTTCTCGTTCTTATTCTTATTCTTTTTCTTTTTCTTGTTCTTTTTCTTTTTCTTGTTCTTTTTGGCCTTTACCCAATCATCCCGGGGTACTCCTGGTTCACCCCAAAACTCACAATTCAAATTCCCATCTACCGGGGGAGGCATACGCACAACCACCCGAGGGATCTTCACCGGGGTACTGCCCCGTGTTGTCTACACTCCGGAGTACACCGCTTGAGGGGGAGCTACCGCCCTCAAGCCGGAACCAATACATGTGAGTATGATCCCATCCTCAACTTTGAGGAGGTAGCCAAAGTGTCCCAATGTCTCAAAGCTAAAGCTTTGTTCGATCATTCTTGTTCTTGGTGCCAACTTGGTCACTAATACCACTATGGTTAAACTTTGTTTAACTGATCACTTTTCAATGCCAATCTGTTAAGGATTTTATAAGTTGGCGGATTTCGTAAAGTTATTGGAGTCTTGAAGAAGTGAAGAGCACAAAGATGAAGTTTGAAGACTCAAGGCTCGACGGAGAAGCTCGATACCTCAGGTATGTCTTAAAGAGTATTTATGGTGATTTAAACTAAGATAATAGTGGTTAGAAGACTTGAAATACTTTTAATTTGACAAATTTTCAAAACTATGGTTTATGAGGTCAATGTCCGGACCTTGGTCAATGTCCGGATCCCGTGGGCTTGACATTGCATAACTCTTATGTAAGTCCCGACATCCTGGCATTGTCCGGTCTCAGTACAATGAGTTTCAATGTTACGCAAGGTAAGACCGGACATCCTCAGGCATTGTCCGGACTCAGTACTCTGCGAAAATATTGACGGAAGGGTGGACCGGTCAAGGAGCTAAGACCGGACAGCATCAAGACCGGACATTCCTATTAAGAGCGGACATTGGACACAAAAATTTCCATAGAAGGCTGATTTCAATCCTAATCTATGTCAAAACAGGCTGATTTCAATCCTAATCTATTTCTAAGTCCTCTACCACTATATATAGACCATGGGGGTTCATTATTGATATGCTTAGAATTCTTAGATTATAGATCCTCTTAAAACCCTAGAAACTCCTTTTAAGCTTTATGATTCAATTCTAAAAGCGAGTTTCGTTTTTGTTGATCGTCGAGTTGATTCTAGGTTTTTCTTTGAATGTTCCTTTATGAATCAACTTGATGATTGACTAAAAGGGTTCCCCCATAGTCTATGGTACTTTAACGTTAAGATCACCACAAATCATCGTTACTATCTCTCCGGACGGAGAATTTGCGCGGGGATCGCGTGTGAAGGCCGAGGACTCGGTGGACGCTTTGAGGAGTCAAGGCGTTGGCGCGGCAAGGAGTTGTGGCGTGATCGGTTGAAGGATTTCAAGCAATCGAGGACCAGCGAAGGAGATCCACGTTGAAGATTCGGTAAAATTGGGTAAAGTCGTGGGTAAATCGCCTTGTACTCAATTGTTTCTTAGAGGATAATTCGTGTGATCGGTCCCGTGGGTTTTTCACTCCGGTTTGGAGTTTTCCCACGTAAAATCTTGGTGTGTTGATTTTATTTTTCGCATTTACTTTAAAATCGCATCGAGATCCAACACTATTCACACACACTATTCACATCATTCTTTCAGCCGAAGCTTTGATATTTTCGCCTGCCCTTAGGAATGTCCGATTGAGCTCAAATTTGACAGCTATATTCGTTTTTACCTAACTTAACAGAAGAAATTTAAATCTTTCAGTTTCGACCCCGTTTGGTCACCGAAAGATCTACCGAACTGTAATCGTTATCAAATAACATTCGGATATTTATTTCTCATCTTCCGGGTGTCAGAATGGCACGAAACTTTAAATCTAGCCTTGTAAAAATATTCCTGACATACCCTCCAGTTTTCATAATTTTCTGATACTGTGCATTTTCTGCTAATTTATCTGCCCGGTTTCTCGCAGAAAATTCTAAATCTTCTATTTTCATTCCGATTTCGGCATAGATCATTTCAGACTTATATTTTACTTCTATAAGTCCAATAAAAATAGTATCTCATACTATTTTTATTTATATTCACTTTTAAATTAAAATTCGGTATATTACAGGTAGAACAACAACGAGTTCTATATATATACAAAGTACCCAGATACAAAACTCTACTCGCTCCAGCGAGTTAACACCGTATGTACATAAACTCCAAAATAAAATATCACTACCTGCAGCTGGAATCCTCTAACTCAGCACTCGAAGGGTAGGGCTCTAGCTCGCGACGCCCTTGCCTCGAACAGTCTCGGAAGGAGCAGCAGTTGAAACCGAAGGCCCTGCAACAACAGTAGAAGAAAAAGGGCGTGAGAACTACTGTAAAAATAAGTAGTCCTCAGTGGGTGCCGCCCTCAACATCATCGGTCCGCCCACCCACTATGTCTATAGGGGTAAGCAAAGGTAGTAAGGAAAGCTGAAAACACTCTACAGCTATATGCCGCTATATTATCATGCTCTAAAAACAACACCTATAGACCAATGCCATAATAGATCCAATCTGAGAGGGGACAGTAATCATACCCGTCCCTGGGACTGTGAACACACCCGTCCAATGCCCGGTTGCGACTGTACAGCTACCCCCACTCTAACCCTCAGTGGAGAGCAAGTCCAACCTGCACACCCGACACCAAAGCGAAAGCACAGCGCCCAGCTCCGGAGTGGCACTCGGGGAAGCTACCCAACCGAGTATGCAGCGTATCTCTGTCGAGCTCAATCAGGCTCCAATTAGCCAAAATCTCATAACTAGAGTCTAAACAAGTCTAACAACCGACTCTACGTGTCATCGGCACAATCTAAGACCAAAACAGTGATCTGGGCCCATCGTCTACCCCGACGGCCACCGACAACCCGAAACAGCCTAGACTCTGCTGTAAGAATAAGCTCGGCATCCCAGCGCGAGCGTAAATGCAAGCTATACTACCCTGGGTATCCATCGCGCTAACACTGCGATGATACAATCACAACACGGCTCCTAGAGCTAAATCCGGTAGTATATGCATACTTCGGTCAAATCGCGGTTTTTTCCTAAGTCAAGTCCAAGTCCAACATATATGAATTATTTACATACTAAGCATGCTCCAAATTCAGATTCCAACAACATAACAATCGATGAATTCGAGCTACTATATACTAGTCAAGAGCTGAATTTAATACATGTCGACTATTATGCACCTAGGATGAAAATCCGATGATTAACCCACCTCAAATGCTAGCTCCTAGCAGCGAAGGGGGCCTCGAGTCAACAAAAATCCCTGCTGGATCAGTCAAGCTCCTCCAAGACCAACAACCAAGCTAACTCCAAGTTTAAAAACATTAAAATCCATCAATTAGCGCATTTTCAGCACTTAAGCTCAATTTAACTAAATTGGAATGTTAATATTACCTTCTAAATTCCAATTTAGTTGAGTTACAGATCCGATAGAAGTGCACCACGCTGGAGTATCAAGCTCGGGTCCAAAATCCAGCTCCTTCAAGGAATTGCACCAAAAGAACTCAAAATCTCCAAATTCTGCTCAGTACAACAGCAGCAGAGTAAAACAGGATTTCGACCAAGAAAATCTTTTCCAAAATCTACAATCTTGGGCTCTGTGGATTCCTCTCAAAGTCCCAAATCCAACAAATCAAGTCTCGCAGAAATCCGACGCTCCTACGTCGTGCACGAGCCGAAACGCCGATGGTCGACGCTGGAAATTCTGCAGCAATCAGCACACGAGCTCGATGTAGAAAGATCAAGTAGAAAATGGAGGAATTGTAGAATTCCCACCTCGACAGCGGATCTAGTACCGGCGTGCCGTCAAGGACGACGAAAATCTGCGCTCGCCCGGCCTACTCGCAGCACCATGACGTCAAATGCACGCTCGCTCCGCTCCGCGGCGCGACGTCGACGATCTCGAACTCCACCAAGCTCCTCCCATGCTTCCTCCTTGCTTGAGTTCTGTCACGCCCCGGGGTCATTTAATAAGTAAAAACACAGCGGAAAATTTTTTTTTTTTTTTAAACTTGACTCCCCAGGGTATGCCAGATCCGCCACAAATACAAGGAGTCCACTGTACACACGGACTGAGTCTCCCCTGTATTTGCACGGCGTCGCACATGTACAGAGTAATGAAATACAACCAGGAAACAACCACAATAATGAACATACAACATCCACAGTTATATTAATTCATACACCATTCACCACAGGTTCACTTTCAAGATATAAATAAGTTGATAAAACACATGAAAGTCTTTTCTTTTACAAACACACTACCACGAGGGGTAGAAGACCATTTTATCACATAAAATTCACAATCTTTATTACATTATAAAACATCTCATATTCAAAGTAAATACTGAACTGAACCATAATATAAGTCTAAGTCAAGCAAAGGATAAGGTAAGAAATAACCAACGAAGGGACGGAGCTATGTCGCGTACGAGACTCGCTCCTCACCAGCTGTCCCACTATGACCTGCAACGTCACCTGAAAAGAAGGCGAGGGGTGAGAACAGTAAACATGTCTCCCCCTCCCAGTGGATACCTCGCGGAGATAGACATAAGAGGAGATAATAGTAGTAGTACGGTAGCTATGATAAACAAGTAAATGGAAGAGATATATAGATATGAAACAACAGCTACTGTATGTATGCATCGAAAAGCTGATAAAGTAAAATACCCAATCCATTACCGCCAATGTTGGTCCGCAGACCTCAGGCAATGCCCTCTGTCTCAAAGCCCGCATTCTACCCAATCCCACATGGGCTCACGGGTTGGCAAGTCCAATATGACGAGTCCAAAACCACTTTTCCAGAAAAGAACCCCCTCTTGCGGTGGCCAGACCGCTGGTGTTCGTGAACTGCGCTCGAGTCCAGGGCGATCGATGCTGTTATGCTCAAAAACCATACGTCAGCAACTGGCTGACAATCCCGTCCCTAAAGGGACATCGACCCCTTTGGGTCATTAAGTAAACTCGCCGACCACGTAGGTCACGTAAGCATCGAAACAAACCGACCGAACAGTCATCGAAATCGAAACAAACTGACCGAACAGGTCACTGAGAAACTGAAACAAGCCGACCGAATAGGTCACTGAAAAACTGTAAGAAAGTACCAGAACCGACCAATCAGGTCAACTAGGATGGAACAACTCAACATCCTCTCAACTGTATGCGAGTACTACTCAAGGAAACATAAGAACTGACCACTCAGGTCAACTAGGATGGAAAAACTCAACATCCTCTCAACTGTATGCAAGTACTACTGAAGGAAATATGAGAACTGACCACTCAGGTCACTGATGTCATAGGCTGACAAGAAGCAAACTACTCTACTCCTACACATGGTACTAAGCATGGAAAAACTGAGTACAGTAAAACTGTAACACAAAGGTGCAAGATATATTAACGATAAAAGATATGAATGGTAAGGTGGAAGGAACGTCACCAGCGTGTACCACTGTATGGACGTCGGATCGAAGTACCCACCTGTACGACTGTAGAATATCAGATCTGTCGTCTGTGGAAACGAAGAAACCGGACCTACGAAAAGGTCCACTGGGTTAGCGTCTAACCCACCAACACAAGTACTGACTCCACATTCCACAAACTAATCCCACGGAGATTGGTTTTCCGAACCAATTACCGTAACTCGCCGGAAGTCCCGTAAACCACACCGGGACTCCGCCGGGACCCACGAACTGTCCCGAAATGCACCGACTCGTGTCACGAGTCACCCGCTGCCATAAAACACTCCTATTTGGATGTTTTGGCAGCAAACACAAGATAACACTACAATACAATTATCGTCGGATAATTGTACGAATACGGGTTCCCGGAAGTGTCTATTTCGACACCGAAACCAACCGTCGCTCACCCGTCATTTCTAAACCCTCGAAATGACGCGGTGACCAGCCAACAAGGCTCGACACCGTAAATAACCACTAAGAGTTGTCGGAAGAAATCCGAACCGTAAACACGTTTCCGTCGGCGAATTTTGCCGAACGCTCCGAAAATCACTTCTGAGTTTCTATAAAGTCCTGGGGCCTTGGACGATCAGTCAAGAGGTTACCCGCAACACTCCTACGCTGTCTACAGCGACCACGAAATTCTAAATTGCATAAAAATCCCTCACGTTACACGAAATCACATTATTTCATGCGATTTAGGGCTATTATGGGTCGTGCACGCAAACCAGTGCACCATAAATTTTGAAATCGCACTCGCTATAAGTCTTCGACCTGCTGAAGACCGTGCTCACCTTTCGGAGCACTTTCGGCCACCGTGGAACTCACACGAGTGACACGAAGTTCCACAAACATCGCGCACAGCGCGTAAAGTACTATTTTCCCGCTAAACGAGGCATCGAAAATCTACACGGAGGTGAGCATCGCGTTCAGCACGAAAAGGTGATGACCGTGCTCACCTCACTTGGTCAAAAAGACCAACAGGAGCCTCGGGAAACGTGCCTTAATCCCTAACTAACTTGCTGATAACTAAACAAAGCTCACCTTGGCCGGGCGGAGCTAGGGTTGGCCGCCAGCGGCACGCCGGCGGTCCGTCCGGCCGACGAGGGGAGCATCACGTCGGGGAGGTCCCGGAAGTGGTTGGCCGGCGGCGGAGTCACCGAGGCGCGGCAGAGGAGATCCACCCCTCCAACTAGCTCTCGGTTAGGTGGCGCCGGCGGCGATCCGGCGGTCGGGGAAGGTCGGGTCGGGCCGATCCGGCGGAGGAGATCGCCGGAAGCCGGTGCTCACGTCGAAGACGACGGCAGCCTCGCGGTGGAGGAGATGGTCCGCACCGAGTCCGGCGGCCGCAGGTGTCGTAGCGGCGGCCGGCGGCCGGGGTGACCGGACGGCGAGCCCCCGGCTCCCGGAGGTGGCCGGGGCCGATCTGGCGGGCGGCGCCGCCGAGGGGAGGCGCCGGGTCCCGCGCTAGACCCAACCTCGGGTCCGTGCGGCGGGCGGCCGCAGGGAGCCGAGGGCGGCTCCGGCGGCGGTCGGGGGCGACGGGGCCGGCCGGTAAGGTGCGCCGGCGACCTCTCCTTGCCAGGGGAGTAGATCTAGGGGTCTCCTGGCCTTCCCTGTTGCTTCTCGGCCAAGGAGGAGGTTGTCTCGGCCAAGAGGGAGGAAGGAGCAATGCTGTGGGGCTCTCCGGCGGCCGGGGAAGGTTGCCGGCGGCCGGGGGTGCGCGCACGAGGTGGCAGAGGTAGGGTTAGAGGAACTCGGGTGGCTGGGAGGTGAAAGGTTGGCTAGGGTTAGGGTTTCTCCCATGAAACCCTAACTCTACACCTTTATACACTAATGCAACTTGCATTTAAGCCCTCTACTTCACTCTATTTTCTTTCTAGTCCCTGCCCGTAGTTTAATTATGCGCGTAAGTCCCTCCATATTCGAATTCACGCATTTCAGCGCATAAAAGATAAGGACTTTTCGCATTCTGCCGTTTTCCCATTCTTACCCCTCACCGATCATCTTCCATTTCCCGTAGATCCGTCCGTCGGATTTCCGATCGGATCGTACCAGCGCGCTCAGCACGTCGGAGACATCGAATCTAGCATTTTACTTCGATCAATTTGGTCTCTGATTCGCGAAGAACCATCCCCCCTTTTATTCCTCCAAAATTTCCATCTATGTCATTATATATGTAAAACCGTTCAAACCCCTTTTTCTAGACAACCGTGCATCAGAATCCAATTCCGCCAGTGCCATTGGTTCCAGAATAGTCGAGCCGTTCGAAACGAGCTATTGAAGTCCTTTATTCGGAGTTCTGTACGCACCTGGACCCATCTCTACTCCGCGATTCGCCGAAAATCGGGAGTTACTATTCACTTAAGTCGTTTCTTCCGGGTCGCGTAACTTTTTCATTTTAGCTCGGCTTTGCCTGAAATTTGACGTGTGCTCTTATAATACATTTACGCACAATAACGTTCAGAAGCGAAAGTCAAATTTCATTCAGGTAAAAAGTCGGTTTATTACAAGTTCAAGTCTAGAGAGAGAGAGAGAGAGAGAGAGAGAGAGAGAGGAAGTCAGCAGAGAAAACCTTCCCTCAGCTCCTCTCTACATGAAGCCAGCTGGGGGAGAGAGGGTGATACTACCAATGTGAGCAAAAGACTGATCTACCCCTCACCTACCAAAGTGTACCGGTACACGGGCAAGTGTACCGGTACAAATGGGCAACCCGAGAGCAGTTCTGTGCGGCACTGTACCGGTACAATTACGATGGTTGTACCGGTATAGCAATCAAGCTTGTACCAGTACAATCCAATATTTGTACCGGTACAAATCTGTAATATGTCAGATTTTAAAAATAAAAATAAATAAAAATAGTGTGTGATACTATTTTTATTTGACTTAAGGGTGTAAGGATAGGTTAGGAATGACCTGTGCTAAAATCGGAGCGAAAACAGAAGATTGAGAATTTTCTGTGAGAAACGGGACAGATAAATTAGCAGAAAATGCACAGTGTCAGAAAATTATGAAAATTAGAGGGTATGTCAGGAATATTTTTACAAGGCTAAGTTTAAAGTTTCGTGCCATTCTGACACCCGGAAGATGGGAAATAAATATCCGAATGTTATCTGATGCAGAGCTTTCGTGACCAAACGAGGTCGAAATCGAAAGATGTAAATTTCTTCGTTAAGTTATGTGAAAACGAACATAATCGTCAAGTTTGAGCTCAATCGGACACTCCGAAGGGCGTATAGAAATATCAAAGCTTCACCGAGGATTTGAGGTGAATAGTGTAAAGTGAGGGTAAATTGGTAAAATGAGATTAATCCCTCTTCATCTCCTTCGTGGGCTGCCTCCCCAAACCGCACACACACACACCCATACACCTCACACACGCACACATGGGGGGAGAGGAAAATCTCCCTTTCTCTCTCTAGATCCTTCCCAAAATGGATGGATTTGATGGAGATCGAAGCTTCGAGGTGAATCGTCGTCGTCTTCTTCATCTTTTCCTTGGATTTGGAGCAACCTTGAGGTGAGGTTCTTGAACCCTTTAATGGCAAGTTACTAGGGTTTGATTTATATCCTCTAATAATGGTTTAGATGGAACCCTAGCATGCTAAATACATGATTAGAACTTAAAACTAAAGCTCTAATGGTGGATTTTGCGACATAGCAAACCTAGGGTCAAAAATGGGGTTTTGCTATATACTTGAGTTTGATCTCATTTGAGGGTAGGTAAACCTAATTGAGGGTATAACGAACGCGTTGGCGCGCTCGGTTCGATGATCCGACGAGCGTGTGCAAAGTTATTAATTAAATAGTGTATTTTAACAGATGGCCGCAGCACGCAAGATGTAAGCTCTAAATTCATGAAAATGGAACTGGGGCATCGTGGAGTAATGTGTTAACGCCACAAAGTCTCAGATCGAGGATCAGAGGTCGTTCGGGTGGCCGCGCAAGAGTCCGAGCCAAACCCGATACCGAGTGCCGTGGAGGCCGATTGCAAGTGTCGACGAGCAATCGGAACGCGATAACAGGTGGGTTGTGTTTACCGAAGCGACTAGGTCGCCTATATGTCTAAGGCTAGTGTTTGTTGTTGATGCATGTAATGGTAACTAGTGGTAGAACATATGAATGCATAAGATAAATGCATTGATTAATGCTAGTTGAATGCATAAGATAAAGGGCATATGAATGACATAATGTAAGAATACTAAATGAATGTATGAATGACATGGTATAGCAATGCTAGATAAATGCATTGATTAATGCTAGTTGAATGCATAAGATAAAGGGCATATGAATGACATGATATAGAAGTGCTAAATGTTTGCATGTGGGCATGATATAGAATCTGCTAGAGCATATGTATGAATATTAGCTTTATAAGAATTATGCTAGTTGATAGATGCATATTGACATATGAAAATTGTATGCTAGAAAGTATATAAATGATAGCATTATGAGAACATGCTAGAGGAAATGTGCTTGTGAATTAACATAGTGTGGATTATGTTAAATAGAAACATATATAGGATGACATATCGCATAGGATAAATGAATTATTAACGTTGCCATATTATGGAACATAGTAGAGAAACTATGCATGTTGAACTTGGGTCGATAACTCTAGGTTAATTAGTGAACTCGACATTGGAAAACTAGTATAATACTCGAGGTGGACAATCTATATATATTAGATCGAGTGGCATTGAACCTAGTATCTTGAACATAGGTTGAACAAGTGTGGGTGACATTGAGTCATGAACCTAGCAACGAAGGTGACATTGTCAATAGAGACATTGATTGGTATAGAGGACATTGTTGTTAAACATAGTTTAACCAAGAGAGGCATTGAAACAGGTATGAATTGGAAAGTGGCAAGATTAAATAGGTAGAAACCTATTATGACAATGGCATTATGGCAAGGATGATATGGATGATATGGTAGTAACCTATCTATGGTAAAAGCACTATGGCAAGTGGCTATGAATCCTCAAGTTGAGGATTGGATCTACACTCTTGACAAGTCTTGGCTTGAGGGCCGTCGCGCCCCCTCGAGCGGTGAGTTCCGAACTCACCTAGGGGATCGTGGCCTGACGACGGTCCCTCGGGTCTTGCAGGCTTAGAGCCTCCCCGTTCAGAGAGGGATTTTGGGTCTTGAGTTTGTTGGGGTTAACTATGTTAACCGGTAAGATTGGGTCAAAGCCAAGTAGAAGTTACTTTTCAAAGAATAAATGCACAACAATATGATTGACTCGAGACCGAGTCGGGTGGTTAGCTTGGCTAGGGTAGAGGAAAACCTTAGGAGCAAATAACCAATGGTGTAAAGTGACGATATGTATAATTTATGGAAAAACTAAGGATAGCATGATAGAGAATGAAAATCATTATTCTACTTGTATAATTGCTGGTTTCATATTGCATATCGCGAGGCTCGACATGTAGTTCAATATCGGGTAAAATATAAATATCTGTATTATGTTATTGGACTAACTTGTTGCAGGGCCTCCTTAGACCTATTGGTCGAGCTGTTCTCTTGGGTGACCGTACCCACGAGAACTATGGACAATAGTTCTCACCCCCGTGTTGTGGTTTTGGGGGTACAGGTATGATCGTGAGCGGCGCTGCAGCAGCAGCGTGAGGCGAGGGCGTAGCTCAGTAGATAGCGCCCTACCGGGAGACTGAGATAGAAGTACCCCAGTTGACAGAGTCTAGGGGTATAGCGGGGAGAAAAGAAAACAAGTTGTAATAATAATGTATAATTTACTAGATTGTATTTGGAAGTTTAAAGTTTGTAATATAAATGTAAAAGTTAAATTTGAGACGAATGGTTGTAATAGTAAGTAGCTGCATTTATGTTTTCGATACTTCCTTATGCAATCTTGATTGTGAAATCTGTTCCTGGTTGAAACCTTCTTGTAATTGTATGGATTGCGACGCCTTGAACGTACAGGGGAAACTCTGTCCGTTTGGCGGTCTGTTGGCGCGCCCGAAACCGACCAAACTGGCGGGCTCGGGGCGTGACAGATAAGATGGTATCAGAGCATAAAGTAGTGAATGGGACAATGGCTTAGTTGAACCTAGGAGACCCTAGGATAGCAAAACCTTAGAGGTTAAGGCTCGTGAGAGACGAGGACTTGTGTTCTGTGGCGAAAGCGATAATGGATTGGGTTGTGTTGTAAAGTTCTAAAACGGACGTTAGAGGTAGATTCAAGGTGTGGTTTACTCTCAACCGAGGGTCCTCGTGTTGGGCGCGCACAACACGAAACCGAGTGATGAGAATAGACGCCCTTGCGTGACTTTCGCCCGATTTGAGTCGGTATTAAGTGTCTTGTGTTCGATCTAGAAGGTCGAGGATTAATAGAATTGTCATGTTTTAGGAAACGATGGTATCGCGTAGGTGATCTTCATTAGATCGACGCGGGATGGGCCAAGTAGTGTCCCTGTGCAATTAGAGGCGAGCGGAGACGTGGATCTTCGTGAGCTTTGGCGACCCTTATGACTTTTGAGGGATTAACGGGATTCTTGTCATGTTAGATCACTTTTGGTCAAATTGACCAAAGTGCGTCAAGAGAAATAGTTGGACAAAGACCAATTGACATTCCAACAATATTGGAAGGGTCAAAGATGAGTTCTAAATGGATTAGAATGATTTTAGCGTTGCTCGGCATGAAGGAGAATCAAAAGGGGTGCGAAATAAGCACTGGTGCAAAGTGTACCCAGACAACAAAGGTGGTTGTACCGACAGCAAAGGTGCCGAGGGCCGTTGAGAGGTCGAAGTGTACCGGTACAAATTGAAAGGTGTACTGGTACAAATGCTACGAAAACCGAGAGAAATGCTCTCGGTTTGCCTCACAAGAATTGTGTAACCGGTGATGCATCATTCGTACCCAAGACACTTTGGACCAAACAAAGAAAATAGCAACTGTGCAAATACAAGTGTTTGGGGGGTTTTTTGGCTATTGTTACAACATGTAATAGAGCCCACCAACTCCCCTATCATCTCTCTCTTTTGGAGCCCTTCCCGAGTGTGGATTGGTGGAGATTATAGGAGATTTGATGATTGGACCTTCTGGATAGAACAAGGCGGTGCAATTGTGCATCGGGGTGCATGAGTCTAATTGTAAGGAAAAGGGAATAGGACGACTAACGAGTGGGTTCGGTGGTTCGTCAAGTTCTTGACTTAGTGCAATCGTGCACTTCTGCATGACATGAAGTTCATGCATTGCATGCAACGGTTATGTGGCTAATTACCATTGTTGTGCATGAGCATAGTAGAGGCCGAGTGAACGGGTAAGTATAGATATCCGCGCATGCTCGTGTTGTGGGGGCATAGTACCTGCCAGTACAGGTATAGAGCCAGATGGCACTAGCGAAGTGCTAGTAGTGATCTATGGCGAGAAGTGAAACTCGCGGTAGAGATAGAAGTGGCGAATCGACTCTCAGAGCAATATGAGTAGTAAATTGTGAGAGTTGAGTCTTGACACTCGTGGACACTCGAGTAGTCCGAGTGTTCCCGATGTTGCTCCGGTAGATCAAACAAGAAACCGAATCACCGTTGAGGGAATAGTTGGTTAGTAGCCAAATGCAAGCACGTGGCCTAGTAGTACCTCAATGTGAGGTAAGAAGGTCGTGCTTGGGTAGTCGGTGTGCATAGGCAAGAATTGCCTAATGCAAGACCTAGTGTGGAACGCTATAGAGGCGTGTGATGTTCGAGTATAGTTACTCGCGGAGTGCGAACTGGGTTCAACCGAGTGAGTGTGTTGGCAGTAGCACTTGAGCATTGCTAGGTGTAAAGCGTGCCATGGATCACTCGTAGAGCTGGTGGCTCGCACTAGGTGCTTAGGGGCCGGTAGTGATACGTGTGCTCGGTAGAGCGTGTCGTGTGATTGATAGTGTACCGAGAGTACGATTGTGACCCAACCCAAGGATTTGTAATGGTTTGGGATTTTAGTTGCTCCTGTTTGGAGTGTGTGCGAATTCCCAAGTGAGAATTTCGCCCAGTACAGATTGAGTCTGCATTTGCGAGCGAGAGACGCTGTGTATTGAGACAGGTTAGGCGGTAGACCTACGTAGGATTGGTGGCCTTTGGTCCACCTGTGGAGACCGAAGAGAGCGATTTGGTAGATAACTCTATTAAGGAGTTTGGCCTAAGTTCACGAACAGGGTATTCGTGTGAGTGGATCGGTAAAGGAGCCGAATTAGCCTCGGCAATTGGAATTTGAAGCAAGTGGTCTCTAGGAGACACTTGGATGGGAAAGCCACGTGAGAATTAGAGGAGCTCTACTTTGGATTAAGAATCGAAGATGTGCCAAAGTGCGCCATCTTGTCAAGAGCTAGATTCGATTGAGGTCGGAACACTCGCGAGTCGTGATGCACCTCCTATGTTGCTTTAGGCAATGTAGGTGATCGGATCAGAGTGCGTCTACAGGTGAGACGAGTACTTGCAAGGCGAAATCCTTTGCAAGTCGGTTGTGAGGAGTATTGGAGCGCATAAAGTCGTGAAATGTGACTTGCGCTGCCACTGATATTTACGAGAGTTGTAAGGCACTTTCGATGATGTACTTGGCGAATGTGAGTGGAACTAGTCTCACATTCTTCATGATGGGCCTTTAGGTAATTCTACTTAGTGAAAGGCCACTCCAAAGATAAAGGTCAGTGCGTAACGGAGCACTCATGATAGAGCGATGCACCGGTGATATTGCTCCTAACCAATGTTGGTGATCTAGTTGGAATATATTCCTTGAAGAAAAGGTAAACACAAGAGTGCCTTGTGTGCCGAGTGGCATGTGGTGTCGGAGCGCGTGGTGTCGTCCAGTTTCGACTCACGCGACCATCGAGTGTTATGGAGACCGTAATGCACTTTATGTGTTGCGTCTTGCAAACGTGTATGCGCTTGATTTTGTATTCTCTGTAGCGGGCCATTGAATCGTTCTTATGAACGTGAGGCTATCCCGAAGTGAGAAAGCACGTTGGTGCCCTCAATTGCTCGCGGAGCTGAATTGAGGCATGATTTGAATTTCGCGGACGAAATTCTTTTTAAGGGGTGGAGAATGTAATATGTCAGATTTTAAAAATAAAAATAAATAAAAATAGTGTGTGATACTATTTTTATTTGACTTAAGGGTGTAAGGATAGGTTAGGAATGACCTGTGCTAAAATCGGAGCGAAAACAGAAGATTGAGAATTTTCTGTGAGAAACGGGACAGATAAATTAGCAGAAAATGCACAGTGTCAGAAAATTATGAAAATTAGAGGGTATGTCAGGAATATTTTTACAAGGCTAAGTTTAAAGTTTCGTGCCATTCTGACACCCGGAAGATGGGAAATAAATATCCGAATGTTATCTGATAGCGATTACAGTTCGGTAAAGCTTTCAGTGACCAAACGAGGTCGAAACTGAAAGATGTAAATTTCTTCTGTTAAGTTATGTGAAAACGAACATAACTGTCAAGTTTGAGCTCAATCGGACACTCCGAAGGGCAGATAGAAATATCAAAGCTTCAGCTGAGGATTTGAGGTGAATAGTGTAAAGTGAGGGGTAAATTGGTAAAATGAGATTAATCCCTCTTCATCTCCTTCGTGGGCTGCCTCCCCAAACCGCACACACACACACCCATACACCTCACACACGCACACATGGGGGGAGAGGAAAATCTCCCTTTCTCTCTCTAGATCCTTCCCAAAATGGATGGATTTGATGGAGATCGAAGCTTCGAGGTGAATCGTCGCCGTCTTCTTCATCTTTTCCTTGGATTTGGAGCAACCTTGAGGTGAGGTTCTTGAACCCTTTAATGGCACGTTACTAGGGTTTGATTTATATCCTCTAATAATGGTTTAGATGGAACCCTAGCATGCTAAATACATGATTAGAACTTAAAACTAAGGCTCTAATGGTGGATTTTGCGACATAGCAAACCTAGGGTCAAAAATGGGGTTTTGCTATATACTTGAGTTTGATCTCATTTGAGGGTAGGTAAACCTAATTGAGGGTATAACGAACGCGTTGGCGCGCTCGGTTCGATGATCCGACGAGCGTGTGCAAAGTTATTAATTAAATAGTGTATTTTAACAGATGGCCGCAGCACGCAAGATGTAAGCTCTAAATTCATGAAAATGGAACTGGGGCATCGTGGAGTAATGTGTTAACGCCACAAAGTCTCAGATCGAGGATCAGAGGTCGTTCGGGTGGCCGCGCAAGAGTCCGAGCCAAACCCGATACCGAGTGCCGTGGAGGCCGATTGCAAGTGTCGACGAGCAATCGAACGCGATAACAATGTGGGTTGTGTTTACCGAAGCGACTAGGTCGCCTATATGTCTAAGGCTAGTGTTTGTTGTTGATGCATGTAATGGTAACTAGTGGTAGAACATATGAATGCATAAGATAAATGCATTGATTAATGCTAGTTGAATGCATAAGATAAAGGGCATATGAATGACATAATGTAAGAATACTAAATGAATGTATGAATGACATGGTATAGCAATGCTAGATAAATGCATTGATTAATGCTAGTTGAATGCATAAGATAAAGGGCATATGAATGACATGATATAGAAGTGCTAAATGTTTGCATGTGGGCATGATATAGAATCTGCTAGAGCATATGTATGAATATTAGCTTTATAAGAATTATGCTAGTTGATAGATGCATATTGACATATGAAAATTGTATGCTAGAAAGTATATAAATGATAGCATTATGAGAACATGCTAGAGGAAATGTGCTTGTGAATTAACATAGTGTGGATTATGTTAAATAGAAACATATATAGGATGACATATCGCATAGGATAAATGAATTATTAACGTTGCCATATTATGGAACATAGTAGAGAAACTATGCATGTTGAACTTGGGTCGATAACTCTAGGTTAATTAGTGAACTCGACATTGGAAAACTAGTATAATACTCGAGGTGGACAATCTATATATATTAGATCGAGTGGCATTGAACCTAGTATCTTGAACATAGGTTGAACAAGTGTGGGTGACATTGAGTCATGAACCTAGCAACACAGGTGACATTGTCAATAGAGACATTGATTGGTATAGAGGACATTGTTGTTAAACATAGTTTAACCAAGAGAGGCATTGAAACAGGTATGAATTGGAAAGTGGCAAGATTAAATAAGTAGAAACCTATTATGACAATGGCATTATGGCAAGGATGATATGGATGATATGGTAGTAACCTATCTATGGTAAAAGCACTATGGCAAGTGGCTATGAATCCTCAAGTTGAGGATTGGATCTACACTCTTGACAAGTCTTGGCTTGAGGGAGGTCGCTCCCCTCGAGCGGTGAGTTCGGAACGATCACCTAGGGGATCGTGGCCCCGACGGACGGTCCCTCGGGTCTTGCAGGCTTAGAGCCTCCCCGTTCAGAGAGGGATTTTGGGTCTTGAGTTTGTTGGGGTTAACTATGTTAACCGGTAAGATTGGGTCAAAGCCAAGTAGAAGTTACTTTTCAAAGAATAAATGCACAACAATATGATTGACTCGAGACCGAGTCGGGTGGTTAGCTTGGCTAGGGTAGAGGAAAACCTTAGGAGCAAATAACCAATGGTGTAAAGTGACGATATGTATAATTTATGGAAAAACTAAGGATAGCATGATAGAGAATGAAAATCATTATTCTACTTGTATAATTGCTGGGTTTCATATTGCATATCGCGAGGCCTGACATGTAGTTCAATATCGGGTAAAATATAAATATCTGTATTATGTTATTGGACTAACTTGTTGCAGGGCCTCCTTAGACCTATTGGTCGAGCTGTTCTCTTGGGTGACCGTACCCACGAGAACTATGGACAATAGTTCTCACCCCCGTGTTGTGGTTTTGGGGGTACAGGTATGATCGTGAGCGGCGCAGCAGCAGCGCGAGGTGAGGGCGTAGCTCAGTAGATAGCGCCCTACCAGGAGACTGAGATAGAAGTACCCCAGTTGACAGAGTCTAGGGGTATAGCGGGGAGAAAAGAAAACAAGTTGTAATAATAATGTATAATTTACTAGATTGTATTTGGAAGTTTAAAGTTTGTAATATAAATGTAAAAGTTAAATTTGAGACGAATGGTTGTAATAGTAAGTAGCTGCATTTATGTTTTCGATACTTCCTTATGCAATCTTGATTGTGAAATCTGTTCCTGGTTGAAACCTTCTTGTAATTGTATGGATTGCGACGCCTTGAACGTACGGGAAAACTCGTCCGTTTGGCGGTCATGCGCGCCGAAACCGACCAAAGCGGCGGGCTCGGGGCGTGACAACATCAGTGAAAATTCTGCTATTTCGCAGATTTTCATGATACTTGCTGCTCTCGCGTTCCTACGGAGTCTGTTTGGTGTCCATTTCGCGCCAACGCGACTCGGGCTTGTCTCGACACTCACTAGAGCTGTCGACAAGCCTCAGCTGCTATACTTCAGGTCACATGAATGGTCAAAATCGGATGATGTCCTAAAAATCGATGATCGGATCCTTCAATTTAAGATCGAAATTATTGATCTTTATCGAGGTAGTGAATAGAATTTTCTATCAAAAATTCAACAAATTCTGATTCTTTTACACCGTTAAACTAGCAAGTATCCCATACCGGCAGTTAAAAATTGTTAATTTTGTGACCTTTTGATCGCAAGGTAAATGATGTCGAAAAATTATAAAATTTGATTTCTAGACGTTTTAAATGCTCTAGATAAAGTTTAACGGTGTGGATCGTCGATTTGCAAGCTCTATCATCGAAAACAACTTATGAGTACGATGGCGATCGTACTTATAATAGTATAGTAGCCGGACTCTATATATATATATATATATATATATATATATATATATATATATATATATATATATATATATATATATATATATATATATATATATATATATATATATATAATTGGGCTCCTATGCTTTTAAAAGTACAAAGTCATTGGTACTTGTAAGTTTTTAGCCCTTGGATTGATAGATGTGCGGTTAGGATGATGTGGGCCCCTTTGGATTAAGTGGGTGGTTGGTTGAATAGTACAATCCAACGGATGAAAATGATCAAAGTCATTGATCTAACGGTAAAAAATTCACGAGCACCAAATTCTTGGTGCTTTTACAAGCACCATAGCCGGACTATATATATATATATATATATATCTATATATATATATATATATATATATATATATAAGTGCGTCCGGGATGCTTTTGGAAGCACAGAGCACGTGCTGGGTTGTTTTCGATGTTGGCACTTTCGAACATAGTTAGTAAATTCGCGAATAATTCGCGAATTATTTGCGAATTTTTGATTTTCCGAATTAAACGGCACCAAACGAATTTTTCCGGAAGTCCAAAAAACGTGATTTTTTCAAAAAAATAATCATCCGCGAATTATTCGCGATTCGTGAATAATTCGCCCAAAAATCGGCGCGAGTTTGCGACGCTCGTCGTCCTCCTCCTCCTCTCGCCGCGCGTCCGGCCGGCGCCGGAGCAAGAAGGCTGGCCATTGCGGTCCCGCCTCACCCGACGCCGTCCGTCGCCCAAAAAAATGGCTCGCGAGTCGGCGACGCCGTCGTCCTCCTTCTCCGCCGCCTCCTTGCCGGCGCCGGGAGCTAGAGGCCGCGGCTACGGTTCCCATCTCGCCCGAGTCCCCGACGCCGTCTCGCAACTTTGCGAGCCGTCCGCGGAGAAAAAAACAACAACATTAAACCCTAAAACAAAACATCGCGGCGTTGGGACGCGGCTCCGTAGGAAATTAAAGTGATGCGCGGTCCACGAGGCCGTCCCACGAGGCCACGTCGCCTCGTGGACCGGATGAGAGGAGGTATATATATATATATATATATATATATATATATATATAATTTTATTTATAAATTTTTTAAATGATATTATTAATATATATTTATTATAATTTTAAATATATTTAATTTATATATATAAATTATAATAATAATATATATAGTATATTAATTATTATACATGTATTATTATATAGCCGAATTTTTGATTCCGAATTTTTTATTGATAAACGTATAATATCCGTATAAATTACGTATCCGAATAATTACCGAATCCGTTTTTTACCCGTATTTTTCAACGAATTTTAAAATTAGAAGACGAATTTTATCCGAATTATACCCGTACCGAATTTTTGCCGAATCCGAATTAACTAACTATGCTTTCGAATCAACGATCGGCTCCATTAGACTTGATCTAGAGTATTTGAAGTACCTAGAAAATAAATTTCGCAATTTTTCGATATCATTAGCCCAGTGATCGAAGGGGCTCAAAATCAACGGCTGAAAATAAAAATCTTACAAAATATGATAATATGACATTAAAATTTTAGCTCAAAGTTATTGATCTTGTTTTATATGGTATAAAGAATTTTCTATCAAAATTTCACGTGATTTTGATATTTCTACACCGTTAAACTTGCAAAAGACTCACCGCGGCTATTTAAATTATTGATTTTGAGCCCCTTCGATCACTAGGCAAATGACATCGAAAAATCACAAAATTTATTTTCTAGATACTTAAAATACTCTAGATCAACTCTAACGGAGATGATTGTTGATTCGAAAGTCTGAACATCGAAAACAACTTTGAAGCACGGAGGGCTCCGTGCTTCCAAAAGCATACAAGACCCCCCTCCCTCTCTCTCTCTCTCTCTCTCTCTCTCTCTCTCTCTCTCTCTTTATATATATAACAGTAAGGACATGTTTGGTTTATGATTGGAATGAGAACATAGAATGGAATTGGATTGCATTGGAATCAAAATGAAAATAATAAACCATGACAAAATGTTTGGTTCATTATTGTAATGGAAGTTTTGGAACAGGCATATAACAAAAGAGTTTCAATCTCGAAATGGACAATTGAAACATGTAGAATTTTCAGAGAGGTTTTTGTTAAAGGAAACGAAAGTGATGGAGGAAGAGGAGGGCTGAGAAAGGATTTTGAGTTGTTTACATTGGAATAGGTCAATCAATAATTCAATGCTGAATTTGGCCTTATTTTACAACACTCGTGTTATTTTACAACACTCATGTTATTTTACACAAAAGTCTGTTATCTCATTGCAATGACATCTAATCTTGTGTATGCCTTCTCCTCTTACTACATGTACTAACTAAGTTTAGGAAAATAATGGCAAGCCCCGTATTTGGTTGTTGCCCTTGTTTAGACTTTACTTTGGAGATGATTTGCTCAGCTTTATTAGATCTTATAAGTCGAATTAATTGTGCATTACATTAGTTAATGATCTCTATCCGCTTTGTAATGGCGCTTCGGAAACAACCCTTCATCTCTTCTTTCATTTCTCCGAAACTACTGCAATTTGGTTTGCTTCATTGCCGTCACTAAGATCCCACATGTTTACTTTCTGTAGAAACTGGTTCTTAGCTCTTCATGAATGGTTCTTATCAAAAGTCCTGCTTAAATCGTCACGAGGGCATCGTGTAACGCCCCCAACGCTTCTAGCATCAGGAAAGCCGCCCCCATTCTCCCACAAATATGTTCCAATGGTTAGTAGGACCTTATAATTGCCCTTTCTACGTGCATATATTTTCTTCGCCATCAGAAAGGGGCATTGTAACTTAGTTAATTTGGGGCTCCTACTTTCGAAGCTCCTGTGTTGAGTAGCTCACTTCTGTCAATGTATATCTCACCTCCGGAGAGGAATCTCTCTCTCTCTCTCTCTCAAAGAAGAAGAAGAAGAAGAAGGGGAAAAAAAACAACCTTTTGATGAAGTACTTTTGATGAGCTTCCGTATTTGCATTCTTTTATATCCTTAGCTTTCGTGACTAGTCATCCAATGGCCGATCAGAGCCAGTATAGGGATGCAAACGGCGCGGATCTGGGGGCGGGAGCCCCGCCCCGCCTCCCGCCCCGATTAGCAAAAAGCCGCCCCGCCTCCCGTCCCGAATCCGTGACGGGTTAAAAAATACATTCCATAACCCGCCCCGCGTCGTAACCTGCCTCCCGCCGGCACCCCGAATCCGTCCCGCCAACTAATATTTTTTATAAAATTATAATATTATTAATTATTAATATTTTGTAAAATATAAAATAATAATTTTTAATAATATTATATATATATTTTAACAATATTAATTATAAAAATAAAAAATATCAATCACAATTTAAAATAAAATTAAAAAATTTCAAATATATTAGAAATGAGAGTACTAACTTACTTGTATTTTAAACTTTTTTGTAAACATCTTATTTTTTCAAAATATATATTTAAAATAAAAATAATTTCGGGGCGGATTCGGGACGGATTCGGGTCGGGCGGATTCGGGCGGATCAAAAATTTCCCGTTTCTCGCCCGAATCCGTCTCGGATCATAAAAATCGCCTGCTTCGCCCCGAATCCGTTTATTTCCTCCCGTTCGATCGCCCCATTCGGGCGGGCGGACGGGCTCCACCAACCCGGATCCGTTTGCATCCCTAGAGCAGTAGGTATCCAAAATACACATAATATGCACACATAATTCTTGGGCACAATAGCCTACATACCCCTCAGAAACTTCGAAAATATTTTACTTATCCCTTCTTTTTTTTTTTCTTTCCAATATACCCTTACCCTTCATATATTCCTCCATTATTCCAAAATACCTCTATAGTTACCATCCGTTAAGTTGACTTGGATTAAATATAGTTAAATATCTAGAGTTAAAAAAAAAAACAAAACAAAATAACTCTTTTGCCCTTAACTTAAGAGCAAATAAAAAATATTAATGATGCCGTGATCAAGGTTTTAAGTGCCCGTCGGCAAGAGCCGTATCTACCGTACCAACAAGATACCGGCACGACACAGACCCCGTGCCGATGGCACAGTTCAAAACCCTTTATTCTTTAAATTAGTAAGTAATTTTCTCAATAAAGTTCAAAAGATGTGATAAAAAGACATAATAAATAGTTAGAATATTTTGTTGCTAAAAAAAATAAATATTTTATGCTATTATGTGTCGGCAAACAAGAATTTTTTGACCCAAGACGCATCGACACGCTCGACACGCACCGTCTGCACCGTGCCTGCAAGTTTCCGCACATCCCCATGCCACGGCACTTAAATCCTTGGCCGTGATGGTAGAAATATATACTTGAAAAAATTAAAAATCAAAATACATTTTGAGCCCCTAACTTACGGACAAATAAGAAAATTAGTGATGGCGGAAAGATAATTTCATACATATAACAATTATTACTAACAATTCATTAACAGAATTTAACTCTAAGGGCGCGTTTGGTTCGAGTTATTCTGGCAGGATTACAGTCAATTTTGTCAGAATTATTGTGTTTGGTTCATTCACTATGTAATCTACTTGTTAATGTAGCATTACAAATCGAGTAGGATTACACCGAAAATATTAACCAGAGAGAGTCGTGTATCTTGCATTACTAAAAACAGTTAATACTACATATTATGTAAAATAACAATTTTACCCTCCAACAATCCCAAATTCAATTACCAGTATTATTTTTATCTCTCCTTCCCCTCTCACACGCCGCTATCTCTCAGTCTCTATCTCTTTCTCTTTCTCTCTCTCTCTCTCACGAATACCTATCTTTTATTGCGCCATCCTCCTAGATAATCATCACGATCTCCTTTCCTCCATTCGCCATTTCCGCATATATATTTAATCATTTCTTCTCGCTCGCTAAAACACATTATTTTCAAATTGAAATTAGATCTGATTTGTAGTTTTTTTTTTTTCCATCGTTAATTTATTTTCATATTAGGTCTTTTTATTTTATTACTTATTAATATAATTAATTTACCAGTGCAAATTATATTTTTGTAAAAAAATAATATTCAAATGACCACAACAAGGACAATTTTAAAAAAAATAATACTTTTATGTCAGAATTACTAAATTTTATAAACTGAACCAAACGTAATAATATTATAAACACTGCAATCCAGTATTATATTACTGTATTAAACCAAATGCGTAAATACAGCATCAGTAGTAATCTCACGCCGAAATCCAAGATACCTGAATATGTCGAGATACTCTATAATATTACATAACTCGAACCAAACGCGCCTTAAAAGTATATTTATAATAGGTTAGAACATAAAAAAAATATTTTCAATATTAGTCTTCCAGAAGGAATAAATCAAAAAGTTGAAAACTTTTCAGGGATATATAAACAATTGCCCCTAATTCTTGCAAACAGGCTCAAATGTCCAAACAGTGATATCAATGAAGAAGAATTTGAACAGTGATATCGTACTCATACCCAACGTCGTCGTCACATGTTATGCTTTAGGGAGCAACTAGAACCATCAGCATAAAGCATAAACCCAGATGTTTTAGCATTATTATCGTTAGAAGGATGAAAATTAGTCTAAAACTTTACACATTTGTAAATCCCGCTCATAAATTCATAAAAACTTTAGACATTTGTAAATCCTGCTCATAAATTCATAATTCTGTAATAAAGAAAATATAAAACAGAAAAAAATATACAAATGTATATGCTTGTTCCTGCTAAAGAATCTAAACAGTCACTTATCACCTCAAAGAATCTAAACCAACCCTAAAAGTTTTGTGTGTGTGTGTGTGTGTGTTGGGAGGGGGGGAAGAGATTTCCATCCAAACTTAACAACTACATAAAGCACAAAAATAGCTTTGGTAGATACTGTATCAAAACTGCATCATCTTATTGAGAACGAGGAAAATAAAGTTTTCTAAGGAAACTTCGCCGTCTTTTAATGATGGCATTTTTTTCAAATAGAACCACAAACAGCTGCTGAAGGCTGAAGAGTTCCAAAAATTCAACTCAATTACTTGCAGATTCATTCAGAGATGGAAGTAAGGTTACAACAGTGAAATGCTCTATTAGAATTATTTGCATTGGTACAAGCACAAAGATGCTTTAACTCCCTACCCACAAAAGTTGAGCTTCTTTATCACCTTGGCATACGCGGCATGAACAACTGCAGGCTTCCTAAGCCTTCGTTTCGCCTTCTTAGTCTGCACCAACAGTTAAGATTATTAATGTAGTTGAACAAAAATATCAACCTCTTATGAATGAAATTCCCTTTGTTCAACAATAGTAAACGACACAACCACTGCTACGTTGTATAGTTGAATATCAACATGTACAATCATAAAGAAAACACAGCTTAAAACAGTCCAAGATGAACATGAACAATTATAAAGAAAACACAATTCAAAACAGTTCAAGATGAAAACTCAGACATACGCAAATATGCCAGCCGATCATGATCGCACACATCCAAGCACTCATTTACATGATATAGTTGCTTAATACACTTTATGCTAGCTCAGCAACTATACAAAGATAAGATGCAATCCCAGTCAAGCCAGTAGGAATCTTTCCTCAGCAACATGTCAGGGTATCTAATTATGCTTGTCTGATTTAACTTATCAAAGATTCCCTTGAAGTGGTTTTAGGCCTTAATTTATGAATTTTTCTATCAAAATGTTGAATCAATCATCTAGTTTTTCCAATTCCTCCCCTAATTTATGCAATTTCTGAATATCTTCTGTGCCAACCAAATATTTAACAACCAAAAACCAGAACTGCTGATACAGTACAAGAATGACTCTTACCATACATTTTAATTAGTTTAGTTGCTGTTCAGTGATTAGAACATTTTAATAAGTTTCAATTTTGATTGCCGATGTTCATTTCAGTTGGCTATGTAGCGTGTGGCCTCAATGCTGAACGAGGGTTTCGAGATGGACTTCCTTCTTTAGCATATTTTTTATATTTTCATCACAGGAATTTTGGATGTACTTTCAGTTTGATTTAAACCCGATTAGAGTTTGGTATTTATTACTTGACCGGCCTCTATTTGTAATGGTGAGAATCGGTCAACTCGGTTCAGTTTTTGCAGTTTTCTAACAAACAGAACCATACTAAACTACTAACACAAACCAAACCAAAAACGGAAAATAAAATTGGATGCTTGTTTACGAAGTTCATTTATTCCATTTAGCTACACCAGACATAAAAACAAAATGAAAATAATCTCAAACAAAAACTTTATCTAGCGTTCACTCGGTCCAATCCCTGTCCGGCAAAACAATCTTGATACCTGAGTAAGCAACCATACACCACATTAGTCAAATTAAGTATACAAAGAAATAAATAACAAAAAGCAATGAAGTAAAATTTTTATATAGAAATTAATTTAAGCGACTGGTTTTTGGTTTACAAAATTTCAAAAAACTGAGACTATACATTAACAAAATATTTTTCTTTCGGTAAATAACAAAATTAAAAATAAGTCTCCGGTAACTAACAACTACATACAGTGACCCATTGGCGAGATCAAGAAGCATCCATAGAAGCAAATACAAAACAAAGGCATTCGAATATGCATATACAAGAATAGAAGCGCTCGAAACCGCAAATATAGAACTGAGGCATCGATAGGCGCAACCACCCGAAGGCGCAATACAAAAACGAAGTTAGTTCTATAATAGAATACATGTTGATATGGCCAACATTAACCTAGCAAGATATCAAGAGATATTATAACTTGAAATACTTATCCAACCACTAATTCACAATATAGATTATCAAATTTTAAAATTTTTTTACTAAAAAAATCTGTCAATTTGCCAATTAAACTTCAAACCAACAGAAACAAATTTTCTGTCGAGCCGTATGAGGTCCTCCAAAATATATCGTCGAGCTGCAATATTCCCTGTTGATTTCCTGCTAAGAGCATTGGCCATGACATTAGCTTTGTCCGAATAATACTTGATGGTCACATCATAGTCTTCCAATAACTCTAGCTATCTCCTCTGTCTCACATACAACTCCTATATAACGATGTATTTCAAGCTTTCATAGTCAGTAAAAATCTCACAAAGCTCACCGTAGAGATAATGTCACTAGATTTTTAATAAAAATCACAACTGCCAAATCTAGGTTGTGACTAGGACAATTCTCCTCAAAAAGCCTCAGCTATCATAAAGCATAAGTAATTACTTTGTCTTTCTGCATTACGATGCATCCCAACCCTTTCTTCGAGTCATCACTATAAATAGTGAATGCTTCGCAGCTAACAAGCAAGGAAAGAATAGGTGTCGATACTATTCGACTCATCCAACCACCGAAATTTAACTCCTTTTTGGGTCAAGGGAGTCAAAGGTGTAGCACGGCGAGAAAAACCTTCTACAATCTTCTATAGTATCCTGCTAAACCCACAAACTCGGGATCTCAGTGACTCTACTTGGTCCCTGACAGTTCTCCAACTACCTCTACCTTCTTAAGATCCACCATAATACCTTCCTTAGACATAATATGTCCAAGGAAACACTTTGCAGCCAAATTCACACTTCCTAAATTTGACATAGTTTTCTTTGTCGAAGAGTTTTCAAAATAATTTTGAGATGTTTCATATGCTCGGTTGGACTGTTAGAATACACCAGAATGTCGTTTGTAAAGATTGCTATAAACTAATCCAAGATAGGTTTCAAAACCCTATTTACCAAATTCATGAAAGCAGCTGGAGCATTGATTAATCAAAAAAAGACATTACTAGAAACTCGTAATAAAAAAAGTATGTGCGAAAGACAATCTTGGGTAAATTTTCGGTTTTGATCTTTCAGCTGATGGTGTCATAATCGTAGATCAATCTTGGAAAAGACATCTACACCACTAAACTGATCGAATAAGTCATCAAGTCTCGGCAAAGGGTATCGATTCTTCAATCATTATATTTAGCTCGCAGTAATCGATGCATAGTCTGAGAGTGCAATCCTTTTTCTTAACAAAAAGTATTACTGCGCCCAAGAAGAGGGTCTAATGAATCTTTTGTCCAGAAGTTCCTGAAGTTGCACTCGTAGTTCCTTGAGCTCAACTAGTGACATCTAGTAAGGCACTCGACAGAAAATTCAATCTCCCTATTCGGAGGTAGCCTAGAAAGATCCTCGAGAAGTACATCTAAAAATTCATTCACTACCGAAATGTCTTCTGATCTCAAAGTGTTTAAATTCAGATCTTGCACCAATGCCACAAATCCAGCACAGCCACTCCTTAAGAGACAAGCCTATAAAAGAAGAAATAATCGGAGGTGGGGTCTAAGCTCCACTCCTGAGAAAAGCAAAATCTACCTCCCCATGAATGTTGAAATTCACCCGCTTCTCCCAACAGTTCAAAGTAAAAGAATAAGATGAAAATCAATTCATCTCCAAAATCACTCAGTCTCGCATATCCATAACACAAAGGTTTGCCAACAAAACTTTATTGTCCACTCTAACCATACTGCTATAAACCCTATCAATCACAAGCTCCTCTCCCAAAGGCATACCAACACACAATATAATCCAAAGGTCCAAAGGATAGCATATACTTTCAAAAAAAAAGCAGAAGATACAAATAATGGGTAGTTCCAAAGTCAAAGAGAACATGAACAAAAGTGGAGGCTAGAAGCAAAATACCTGAGACCACGGCATCAGATGCCTAGATATCCTGCTTGGAGAGAATATGAACACAACCTTGCGTTCAAGGTCTTCCTTCTCTAAACTAACCAGTCGAAGAGGCATGATCGTAACCAGCTGGAGTGGTCAATGCCTCTTGAGGTTTGGGTCTACCTATTGAGTCAGTGCTGGGCAGAAGGCACTGAGCTATTCGGTGGTTCAAATCACTACATCTCAAGTAAACACCCGTGATATCTCTACAATCAATATGCTAATATGATCTACCAAAAACTGAGCATTTTGATTTCTGATCCCGATTTGATGTTCTGCCACAAAGAACAGGCATATTACGCAACCTCCCGAGTCATTAGGTCTGTCGAATGTTCTTGCATTCCGATCTCTTTTTTTGAAAGAATCTATATTCCTCTTCTGATTTGCATTTCACTTCTCCCGAGTCTACCTCAAAACGAAATCCAAGGATCTCAGTATGGAAACGGCATCCTCGTATGTCTCAAAGTGTACCGGTGTAAGGCCAGTGCGAATATATCCGTCCAGGCCTTCCTCAAATATCTTGGCCCATAACTCATCATCATCCACTAGTTTTAGGGCGAAATGAGATAGCCAGTCAAACTCGGCCTCGTACTCACTATAGACATCCAAACTTGCTTCAAATCTAGAAATTATCTCTCAAGCTGATGAAGCTTACTCGAAATATTTTTGACATAGAACGCTGGTCGAAAATCCTTTCATGAGAAAGCTACTAGATCATTATCAGGGATTATAAACTCGCTTTCTCATCAATTGTTTGCTCTACCGTGAAGCATGAATGTCCCGAATCTAACCTTCTCCTCATCAGTGCACTACAGAGCCATAAATTCCTTTTCCATCTCTTTGATCCAAATTTTTGCTTCGTCTGGATTTGCAGTGCCTGCAGAAGGTAGGGAAGCATATTTTTTAAGCTCATTGATGTTCCTCTCTCGAACTCTAGAACTCAACTCAGCGACACAGAGAGAAATTCTGCTGCAAATTTTGATGCCGAGTCTAAACAAACCCTACGATAGCTTGTATCAATATGGCGACCAAAGGATCCATCGCGGTGCTCTGCTGTAAATGGGTTGTAGGAGCAATCAATTGAGATAAGGTAGTGGAATGTGCTAAAACAATAGTTTGCAGCAGAGGCGACACATAACTCGGAAGAGGTGACAATGGAATCAAAACAGTAGGAATAGCGGTCAAAGGCGCCATCGAACCAGTAGCCTATTGTAGAAGCGAAGCAAAAGTCGAAGCGTTCATTTGAGGCGCTTCGATCGCTTGCGATGGAAATTGAATAGTCAGAGCAGTGGTCTAAGGCAAAACTAGTGTCGAGGATGTAATATTCAAAAGCGAAGCATGTGTGGTGTTCAAATCCATATCTCCGGATCCTGCGAGAGGTGGCTTCCTGGGTTGCTTGTTGTTAGTGTGGCTAGGGCAAGACAGGCGCACTATGTTAGCAAGAGAAAAGATCATAAAGCACATAAATATAGGGTATTTGCGAAAACTACACAAATGACGAAATAGAGTCAAACATAAGCCAACTTCTACCATCCTCACAAATTCTAATAAGCTCTCACAATTCGAAACCTTAAAAGCCCTAGAAATCTTAAACTAATGGTTCTGATACCACAATCTCACACTACTATTCCGATTCTATCATGACTACTCTTCCTACTCATGTTCTACCTTTGCCGCAAACTACTATTCGAGCCCATTTTGCTACCTTACCTCGGCCAATTGCTCCAGCAACCCATTTACAACAGTATCACGATGGATCCCTTGGTCGCCACATTGATACTAGCTATCGTGGGGTCAGTTTAGACTGAGCAACAAAATTTGCAGCAAAATCTCTCTCCTAATGTCGCTGAATCGAGTTCGAGAGTTCGAGAGAAGAGCATCAACGAGTGTAAGAAATATACTTCACAATCTTTTACGAGCACTACAAATCAAGAAAAGCGAAAACTTGAATCAAAAAAATGGAAAAGATATTTATGACTATGCAATGCACCGATGAGGAGAATGTTAGACTCGGAACCTTCATACTTCAGGATAGAGCAAACAATTGATGGAAAAGTGAGTTGAGAAGCAGCGATAATGATCTAATAGCTCTTTCATGAAAGGATTTTCGATCACCATTTTATGCCGAATATTTTTTGAAGAGTAAGCTTCACCATCTTGAGAGGCAATTCTTAGATCTAAAGCAGGGTTCAATGTCTGCGAAGGAATACGAGACCGAGTTTGAACAACTATCCTATTTCTGTCACGCCCCGGATTACACGTTCCCCGGGCACGCCGACAAATCCGCCGTATACAGAGGAATTTTTCCTGTATACGTAGCGTAGCTGTACCTATATAACATACAATACTACAAACAGTAGCATAGAGCTGAAATAACTATATACAAACAGGTAGGAACAACGAGTTCTATATACATACAAAGTACCCAGATACAAAACTCTACTCGATCCAGCGAGTTAACATCCGTATGTACATAAACTCCAAAATAAAGTATCACTACCTGCAGCTAGAATCCTCTAACTAAGCACTCGTCGGGTAGGGCTCTAGCTCGCGACGCCCTTGTCTCGATCAGCCTCAGGAGGAGCAGCAGCCGAAACCGAAGGCCCTGCAATAATAGTGGAACAAAATGGCGTGAGAACTACTGTGAAAATAAGTAGTCCTCAATAGGTGCCGCCCTCAACATCATCGGTCCACCCACTAAGTCTACAGGGTAAGCAGGAAAAGTAAGGAAAGCTGGAAACAATCTACAGCTATAAGCCACTATACTATCATGCTCTAAGGCCAACACCCCTAGACTAATGTCATAATAGACCCAATCTGAAAGAGGACTGTAATCATATCCGTCCCTGGGACTGTGAACACAACCATCCCGTGCCCGGTTACGACTATACAGCTACCTCCACACTAACCCTCAGTGGAGAGCAAGTCCAACCTGCACACCCGACACCAACGCAAAAGCACAGCGCCCGCCTCTGGAATGGCACTCGGGGGAACTACCCAACCGAGTATGCAGCGTATCTCTATCGAGCTCAATCAGGCTCTAACAAACCAAATACAAATAGTTAGGGTCTAAACAGGTCTAACAACCAAATCTACGTGCCCTCGGCACAATCTGAGACCACAACAGAAATCTGAGTCCACCGTCAATCCCGACGGCACCCAACCACTCGAAACATCCTAAACTCTGCTGTAAAATAAGCTCGGCAACCCAGCACGAGCGTAAATGCAATCTAAACTACCCGGGTTATCCATCGCACTGATACTGCGATGATACAATCAAATACGGCTCCTAGAGCTAAATCGGGTAGAAATTGCCTATGACAGTTAAATTCGCAGTTTTCTCCTAAGTCAGTTTTCGAGTCCAACATGCATAGTTTAATTAAATTCTACCACATGCTTCAAATTCAGAATTCAGCCAAGACGCTACTCAATTAATTTAAGCTAATACCACATATAAACAATCGGAACCATACATGTTTACCAATCACTACTTAGGAGTAAATCCGATGATAACCCACCTCTCACGCGACTTTCCGACAATGGGCGGATCTCCAAGTCGTGAGAAAAGCCCTGTGGTGAAGAATACCAAAATGTCCAACTCAGGTTCGGAATCCTCCTGCTGCGAAAGGTAGTATCCAAGAACATTCAAACTCGCGAATCTGTCCAGAACAACAGCAGCAGAGAAAAACATAATTTCGACCAAGCTAACCTTCTCCAAATCCAGCAATCTTGGGCTTCGTGGATTCCTCTCGAAGTCCCGAATCCAACGAACCAAGCCTCGCAGCAATTCGACGCTCCTGCGTCGCGTACGAGCCAAAATACTGCGAGTCGCCGTAGAAATTCTGCAGAAACAGCACCTAGGCTGAATTTCGTGGAACCTGGAGAAATTGGAGAAATTGCCGACAGTTCACTCACCTCTAAAACCGCGGTAGATCCTGTGCAACGTCGAGAACGGTGAATATCCACGCTCGCCCGACCTCCTCGCAACACAACGACGACGAACGTATGCTCGAACGGCTCCGCGGCGCGACGTCGGCGATCTTCGACTCCACCCGAGCTCCTCCACTTCAATCGGCTAAGCTGGAGGGAGAGAGAAGAAGAACCACAGCAAAGAATCCCCTCTCAATCTCTCTCTCTACGTGTATAAGCTAGGGAGGGTGAGGGTGATACAACCAAGGTGAGCAAAGACTAATATGCCCCTCACCTACCAAAGTGTACCGGTACACGGGCAATGTACCGGTACAAATAGGCAACCCGAGAGCATTCTCACTGATCAGACTGACACCCCTGATGGTTGTACTAGTATAGCCATCAAGCTTGTACCGGTAACATCCAGGATATGTACCAATACATTTTGACATAAACCTGCTATTTCGCAGATTTCGAAGATTCCAGCTGCTCTCGCGTTCACACTGAGTCCGTTTGGCGTCCATTTCGCGCCAACGCGACTCGGACTTGTTCCAACACTCACCAGAACTGTCGACAAGTCCCAACTGCTAGCACCCAGGTCACTACAATTCCACCCCGAAACTAGTGGATAATGATAAGTAGCAAGCCAAGAGAACTATAAGAACATATTCGCATTGAACTCGCACCGCTGCACCTAGACACATGTAAGGTTGTCGTTCCAGAGCGAAATCCTTAGATTATGTTTGGAGGCAGACTAAGGAGGAGCGAAATGCAAATCAAGAGGAACAAAAATTCTTTCAGAAAAGAAGATCATAATGCAAGAGGGTCCGACAGACCTAATAACTCTCAGAAACCGCATAATATGCCTGTTCCTCGTAGTGGACAACCAAATCAGGACCAGAAGCCGAAATGCTCAGTTTGTGGCGAATCCCATAAGGATACTAACTACAAACATGTTGCTGGCGGTTGCTTCAGATATGGTGATTTGAACCACCGAATAGCTCAGTGCCCTCTGCCAACTAGGGTAGACAAATGAGCGAGACGGCTCGTGTTCGACTTGTGTTCGGCTCGATATTCGGCTTTCTCGAGCTCGACTCAAATTAATTTCAAGCGAGCTTAGAGTCTAAATTTAGGCTCGAAATTAATTTCGAGCCGAGCTTGAGTATTACTCGGCTCGCTCGAATTAAGCTCGAGAAGTTCGAAAATATATATAAATATACATATGTATATATGTATAAGAATTAAGCTCGAGAAGTTCGAAAATATATATAAATATACATATGTATATATGTATATGTATATATGTATACATATGTATATATATATATGTATATATAGAGTTGAGCTAGAATACTCTCAAAAGCACCATGAAGATGAAGGTGGTGCTTTTGAGTTTTTAGCCACTGGATGGAGAGATGTGAGGTTGAGATGATGATGGTAGGTGGAATAGTGTTTGATTCAAAGGCTATTAGTAATCAAGGAATAGATCTAAGGGCTAGAAACTTAAAAGCACCAACCCTTTGGTGCTTCTAAAAGTATTCTAGCTCAATTATGTATATATATATATATATATATATAGGCCACGGCTACTATACTATTATGAGTATTGGAGCCATCGTACTCATAACTTTTTGGCCGTTGAGATGAAAAAATGTGAGGCTAGGATGAGAGTGATTACGATTAGATTGATAGTGGGCCCCCTAGGGTTGAGTAGGTGGTTGGTTGAATAGTATAATCTAACGGGTAAAAATGATTAAAGGGTGGATCAAATGGCCAAAAAATTATGAGTACAAGAGCCTCTATACTCATAAAAGTATAGTAGCCGGACTCTATATATATATATATATATAGTTAGTCTACTATACTATTAATTATACCAACCGCTTGCTATTAGGTTTTTGGCCCTTGGATGAAGAGATGTGCAGTTAGGATAATAGTAATCCCCTAGGGTTGAGTGGGTGGTTAGTTGAATAATATGATCAAACGGTGAAAATAGTCAAAAAGGTAGATCTAACGGCACAAAATTCAATAGCACCAAGCATTTGGTACTATCGATAATATAGTAGCGGGACTCTCTATACATATATATATAGTCCGGCTACTATACTATCTATACTATCAATAGTACCAAGCGCTTTGTACTATTAAGTTTTCCGCCGTTAGATCTACCTATATATAAAGTCCGGCTACTATACTATCGATAGTATCAAGCATTTGGTGCTATCGAGTTTTCTGCCGTTAGATCTATCATCCGTTCGATCATACTATTCAATTAGCCACCCACTCAATCCTAGAGGGCTACTATCATCCTGACAGCACATCCGTTCATCCAAGGCAATGTTTGAAAAGGTGCAAGGCACAAAAAGGCGCAAAGGCCTTCTAGAGCTTAGGTGCGAGGCGCACCGCGAGGTTCGCGCCTTAAAAAGGTGAGATGCACATCTAATAAAAATAAAACACTCTTAACAAAGCTAATTTAAATGGATGTTTTTTGTTAAAAAAAATTCAAAATAGCCATCCAAAAACAAAATAACTACAAAAAGTAATGAAATCATATGTAAAAATATTCTCAAACTAAAAAGAAAAAAAATTATGTTTCAACTTTCAACTTAAAAGTGCTTGCTGCTGATTCTTAGTTCTTGTTTCTTGCTTCTTACCACTGTTGTTTATTGCCATAACGGGTTGGAAGAGAGAACGACCAAGAAAAAAAGGGGAAGAAAAGCGTTCAAATTAGAAAGAAAAATTTCAATTCCTTAACATTTTAAAATATATTGAAAAATCCCGAAACCCCAACCCATACCGAAGACACATTAAATGTAAATATCACAAGGCGCGTCTGAAATGCGTGCTTCACTCCCCGAGGCGCTGAGACCCGCTTCAGCGCTGAAGCGTGCGCCTGAGGCGCGCCTTTTCAAACACTGATCCAAGGGCCGAAAACCTAATAGCAAGCGGTTTGTACTATTAATTGTATAATAGCCTAATTCTATATATAGAGTTGTGCTGGTATGCTTTTATAAGCACGGAGGCTTCCGTGCTTCCACTTTGTTTTCGATGTTCGGACTTTCGAATCGACGATCGGCTCCGTTAGACTTGATCTAGAGTATTTGAAGTACCTAGAAAATAAATTTTGCGATTTTTCGATATCATTTGCCTAGTGATCGAATGGCTCAAAATCACTAATTTTAATGGTCGTGGTGAGCCGGTTGCAAGTTTAACAGCGTAGAAATATCCAAATCACATGAAATTTTGATAGAAAATTCTTTATACCATATAAAACAAGATCAATAACTTTGATCTAAAATTTTAATGTCATATCATCATATTTTTTAAGATTTTTATTTTCAGCCGTTGATTTTGAGCCACTTCGATCACTAGGCAAATGATATCGAAAAATCGCGAAATTTATTTTCTAGATACTTCAAATACTCTAGATCAACTCTAGCGAGCCGATCGTCGATTCGAAAGTCCGAACATCGAAAACAAAGTGGAAGCACGGAGGCCTCCGTGCTTCCATAAGCACCCCGACGCACTCCTATATATATATATATATATATATATATATATATATATAGAATTAAGCTCCTATGCTTTTAAAAGTACCAAGTCATTGGTGCTTGTAAGTTTTTAGTCCTTGGATTAAGAGATGTGCGGTTAGGATGATGTGGGCCCGCTTGGGTTGAGTGGGTGGTTGGTTGAATAATATAATCTAACGGGTGAAAATGTTCGAAGGGGTAGATCTAATGGTAAAAAAATCACAAACACCAAAGGCTTGGTGCTTTTACAAGCACCATAGCCGACTATATATATATATATATATATATATATATATATATATATATATATATATATATATATATATATATATATATATATATAGCTTCGCTAGAATACTATCGTAGTAAACCGAGCGGTTTACTACCGATTTGTTTTCGATGATAGAGCTTCCAAATCGACGATCGGCACCGTTGAACATGATCCGGACCATTTAAATTATCTAGAAATCAAATTTCATGATTTTTTGGCATCACTAACTGAACGATCAAAGGGTCACAAAATCTATAATTTTCATGGCCGATATGGTGCGTTTGCTCGTTAAACGGTATAGAAGAGTTCAAATCAACTAATTTTTGTTAGAAAATTTTTTAAACTATTTAAAATAAGATCTAGACTCTAGATCTCAAATATAAAAATTGTATCATCACTTTTTAAAGAATATTCATTTCCAACAATTCATTTTTCTGTTCGCTTGATAGACAAGAGACCAATGTTGAAAATGTGTGAAATCTGATTTCCAGATAGTTTAAATAGTTTAGATCATGTTTAACGGTGCTGATCATCAATTTGGAAGCTCTATCATCGAAAATAAATCAGTAGTAAACCGCTCGGTTTACTACCGATAGTATTCTAGCAAAGCTCTCTCTCTCTCTCTCTCTCTCTCTCTCTCTCTCTCTATATATATATATATATATATAGAGAAGAGAGAGAGAGAGAGAATCCTATTATGGTGTTGTAAAAGCACCAAGGATTTGGTGCTTGTGAATTTTTTACCGTTAGATTTACGACTTTGATCATTTTCATCCGTTAGATTATACTATTCAACCAACCACCCACTTAACCCCCCACATTATCCTAACCACACATCTCTTAATTCAATGGCTAAAAACTTACAAGCACCGATGACCTGGTACTTTTAAAAGCATAGGAGCTCAATTCTATATATATATATATATATATATATATAGGCTCAGACTACTATACTCTTATAAATATAGACCCCTTTATACTTATAAATTTTCAACCGTTGGATGTGCGATTAGGATGATAGTGGTCCCCTAAGATTGAGTGGTTGATTCGTTGAATAGTATAATTTAACGGATGGAAATGGTCAAAAGGATAGATCTAACGGTCAACTTATGAGTATAAAGGGGTCTATACTTATAAAAGTAAAGTTGTCAAACTCTATTTATATAATTATATATAATATATATTTTAATTATATAAAATAATATACATTATGTATTTTAATTATATGTATATAGATTTAGATTATTGAGCCCACAAAACCAATCCAACAAAATCCTACTCTAATTGCTCTCTCTCTCTCTCTCTCTCTCTCTCTCTCTCTCTCTCTTTCACTTCCTCGCAGACTCGCTTTCCCTAATTTTTTAATATTATAATATCGTATTTCATGCATTCATTTGTATGTTGAACTATTAGACATTTTTTATATCAAATTTTAGATAATGTTTTATAAAAATTAAACTATAGATTGCACGATGTTAAGAATTTCAAGCAGCTAGTTTAGGGCTCGAGCTTGCTCGACTCAAAGTTAGGCTCGCTCGAGCTCGACTCAAATTAATTTCAAGCCAATCTCGAGCCTAAATTTAGGCTCAAAATTAATTTCAAGCCAAGCTTGAGCTAAGGTAAGCTCGCTCGAGCTCAGCTCGTTTCCACCCCTACTGCCAACACTGACTCAAATGCAAACCCAAGCCTCAAAAGGCATCGACTGCTCTAGCTGGTGGCGATCGTAGCGTTCCTACATATCAGTTCAAAAGAAGACCTCGAACGCAGGGTCGTGTCCATGCTCTCCCAACAGGATATCCAGGTATCTACTGCCATGGTCTCAGGTAGTATGCCTGTAGCCTCCGCTTTTGCTCCTGTTCTCTTTGACTCTAGACCTACACATTCCTTTGTATTTTCTGCTTTTATTCGAAAGTATTTGCTACCCTTCAAACTTTTGGATTATATTTTGTATTTGTACGCCTTTGGGAGAGAAGCTTGTGATCCATCGAATTTTTAGGAGTATGTTTAGAGTGGACAATAAGGTTTTGTTGGCAAACCTCAGACTTTGATGTGATTCTGGGGATGAATTAGCTTTCATCCTATTTTGCTACTCTGAACTGTTGGGAGATGCAGGTGGATTTCAATATCCATGGGGAGGCAAATTTTTCTTTTTACGGGAGTGGAGCTTACACCTAACCTCCGGTCTTTTTTTTTTGTAGGCTACTTGTCTCTTAAGAAGTAGCTATGCCAAATTTGTGGCCTTAGTGAAAAATCTGAATTTAAACACTCTGAGAATAGAAAACATTCTGGATAGGGAGATTGAATTTTCTATTGATTTAGCTCCGAAAACATATTCTATTTCTAAGACACCTTATCGGATGTCACCAGTTGAGCTCAAGGAACGACAAGTGCAACTTCAGAAACTTCTGGACAAAAGATTCATTAGACCTAGTGTCTCTCCTTGGGGCGCAGCAATACATTTTGTTAAGAAAGAGGTACTTTGAGATTATGCATCGATTACCGCGAGCTAAATAGAATGACTGAAGAATCAACACCCCTTGCCGAGAATCGACGACTTATTCGACCAGCTTAGTGGTGCATAGGTCTTCTCCAAGAATGATCTACTATTAGGATACCACCAGCTAAAGATCAAAGCCAAAAAGATACCCCAAGATTGCCTTTCACACATATTATGGTCATTACGAGTTCCGGATAATACCTTTTGGATTAACCAATGCTCCGGCCACTTTCATAGATCTAATGAATAGGATTTTCAAACCTTTCTTGAATAAGTTCATAGTAGTCTTGATAGAAGGCATTCCGATGTATTCTAGCAATCTAGCCGAGCATATGAATCATCTTGGGATAGTTCTAAAATCTATTCAACAGAGGAAGCTTTATGCCAAATTTAAGGAGTGTGAATTTTAGTTGCAAAATGTTTCCTTCCTCCAAGGATGAAGTGTCGTGGCACGAGGTCGTGCCAGATGATGCGTACCGAATTGTTCCGATACGTGCCGACACATAATGGCATGAACTATTAATTTTCTTTAGCAACAAAATACTCCAACTATTTATTATGTATTTTAATTGAATATTTTGAACTTTATTGAGAAAATTATGTACTAAAGAATAAAGGGTTTTGAGTTGTGCCACTGGCATGAAGGTTGTATCTTGCCGATCTCTTGCCGACATGATACGACGCAGTGGATACAACCCGTGCCAATAGGCAGTTAAATCCTTGTTTTCCTCAGACATATTGTGTCTAGAAAAGATATTTCGATGGATTCTAAAGTAGTGGTAGTGGAGAACTGGCCGAGACCAAGCAGCGTCACTAACTAAGATCCGAAGATTTGTGAGTTTAGCAGGATGCTATAGAAGATTTGTAGAAGGCTTTTCTCGCCTTGCTGCAACTTTGACTCATTTGAACTAAAAAGGAATTAAATTCCAGTGGTCGAATGGATGTGAACAAAACATTATGGAGTTGAAGAAACATCTAGTATCGACACATATCCTTACCTTGCATGTTAGCTGTGAAGGATTCACTAATTATAGTGATGCCTCAAAGAAAGAGACGGGATGCATTCTGACGCAAAAAGACAAAATTATTGCTTATGCGTCACGACAGCTGAGACCTTTCGAGCACTTCCTAACTCACGACCTAAAGTGTGCAGTTGTGATCTTTGCAATGAAAATCTAGAGACATTATCTCTGCGGCCAACGTTGTGAGATTTTTACTGACCATAAATGCTTGAAATAAATCTTCACATAGGAGCTGGATATGAAACTGAGAAGATGGCTAGAATTATTAAAAAAACTACGACGTGACCATCAAGTACCATCCGGGTAATGCTAATGTCGTGGCCAATGCTCTCAGCAGAAAAGCAACAGGGATATTGCGGCAGTGGTGACTTCTCGACGACATATTTTGGAGAACTTTAGATGGCTCAACATAGAAATTCATATCCGTTGATCTGAAGCTTAATTGGCCAATTGATAGGCTTCTTTAGTAAAAGAATTTTGAAATATGATAATCTGTTTTATAAATTAGTCGTTGAAGAAGTATTTTAAGTTATAACACCTCTTGGTAAACATATAATCCCTATTTTGCTAAAATTTTGTAAACGAAAGACCAGTCACTTAAATTAATTTTTGTATGCTATGTAACAACCCACTTCCTCGTAAAGCGTGCCAAGCTCCGTCGAAATGAGCGAAATGCGGAGTGAGACAAGTAACGCAAAGTTCTAAGTATTTTAGAACCCATGTGTGGTGAAAACGGGACCCGAGGAAGCTAAACTGCAAGTCTGGAAAAGTTCCAGACTTGGAGTGCACTGAGACCGGTCCCCACAAAGCAAGACCGGACCTCACACCCGCAGCAGCTGAAGCATAGAAAAATTTGGCTAAGTCCTGAAAATTCCCCTTTCGGGATCCGAACTTGAGGTCGAAGACCGGACCCCCGAGACCGGTCCCCGCGACCGAGACCGATCTTGACTTGCGAAATGGCCAGAAAAATGTCTAAGTCCCTGACGACCAGCTCTCGGGATCCGGATTCCATGACCAAGACCGGTCTTGAAGCTCGAAAAGTGCCCAGTCTGGGCAGATTGCTAATTTTCGAAATTTGAGGGTTTAAATGCAATTGTAACAACACAATATACACCCCAACCCTTCTCTTTCCACAGCCATTTCACTCTCTCTCATTCCCCTCTCATTTCCCTCTTTCTCTCTCTAGAGATTAGCTCCTAGAGCTTGGAGAAGAAGGAGAAGAAGCCCAAGGAGGAGATTTTGGAGGGTTTTGGTGGTTCTAGAAGCTCTCCAATAAGGAGGACTTGGGATAGCTTGGGCCAAGGTATGATTTTTATGGAAAACCTAGGCTAGGGTTTGGGTTTTTGGTCCTATAAAACTAGATTTTAGTCTTCTCTTGGAGTAGAAGACCTTGTTAGAGCTTGGAGCTTCATGAATGCCATGGGAGCTCAAGTGCTCTCATAGTGGATCATTAGGGTTTCAAGTAGATGCCCTAGAAAGGGTTTAGATGGTCTTAGATGAACTCTAAGAGGTATAACAAGCTTTCTTTTGCTTGCTTAAGAGATCAAAACCTAGGGTTTCACATAGGGTTTTGTTAGAACAACCAAATTTGGGGCTTTTGGCCATAGGGGTTCTAGAGTCAAATTGACCTTGTAAAAACCTAATTGGGAGTATCCCCGACGCGTGGGACAACTCCGTTTATTTAAACGAAAAGCCTATCGATGAGCTACTATGTAAACATGCCTGATTTAGGCTCTGTTTAACGCGCAGGTTGTAAAATAGGTATCGGTTGGGCACGAAACTCGAACCACAACCCATCTACAATATTTAGAGGTGGGTGGTGCATTTCAAGGACATCGGACTTCTCTTTATGTCTAAGTGTCATCATTGAGCATTTTATATATATGTTGAGCATATTGCATAGTAGGGTTATTATGTATTATCTTGCAATTTGTGAGTTCAAATGCATGAGGAATATTTATATGATTGTGTAGTGGTAAAAAATAAAGAGCCCTATGTATGTTTGTTAAAGAACAAGAACTTAGTGTACTTGACAAATGAATGTGACATTGGACATGTACTTAGAGAGAGCGACATTGATGAGTCTAGAATACTTAGACAACAAGTGTGGCATCATTGACAAGAACAAGAACAAGTAGAGTACTTGACATTAGTAGAGTCTTGAAATTGACATTATGACAAACACAACCTTAAGAGTTAAGGGTCATATGAACATAGTCTACTTGAAGTCAAGGAATGAATTGGACTTGTAATCCTTAAAGTTAAGGATAGATCGTACTCATCATATAGTCCTTGCTCGAGGGCGGTAGCCCCCCCTCGGGCGATGTGCTCCGGAGTTGTCATCACTGGGTTGTAGTGGTTTATCCTCCCCAGAGGACGGTCCCGTCGGGTTGTAGTGAAAAAAAAGTGGTTGTTCCTCCTCGACTATAGGGATTTGAGTTGGTCGAGTTTGTTGAGGGCGAAACCTACGGGTTAGCCAAGAGATTGGGTTATGGAGTTATGATCTTGCATCTATCATGAGTGTTTTATCGAGCATATTACTGTTTACTTTCAGACATATTAGCTGCATTTGCTAGTCGGTTACTTTCCTTCCTTTTCTTCAATTATGCCTGAATTAGACCTAGTGGGAAAGTCGGCGTGGTTGGTTGCCGAACCCACTGGGAACTTTGTTGTAGTTCTCACCCCACTATATCTACAGAGAGCCGAGACCGAGTGAGCAGGCAGAGGATCGCGGTAAGGGCGTCGCGCCCTAGATAGAGACCGCCCGAGTTGGTATACATTTTGGGTTTATAGTTGCATTTCCCTTTCCAATCATCTTTTGTATTCGATGATTATAGTTGTTAGCTTTAAATATAATCAAGTTCCATTTTGAGGTAAATGTGATGTAAGAAAGAAATGATCCAAAGAATGTAAAGGCTTTAAAGCATTCAAATTGTAAAGATAATTACATGTAAGTGATTGCAATTAATCATGTTACTTGTATGTTTAGTTTGGTACTTTCACTTTGGCTATTGCTTGCCCTCGTGCGAGCCATTTATGTATGCTTCCGCGAGTGAAAAATTTTATACTCTATTTGTACTTGTTGAGCCTTGGGCGGACAGGAGAGGCTCTGTCCGTTCGGCGTCTGTTTGACGCCCTCGAACCGGCCAAATGGATCGGGCTCGGGGCGTGACATGCTACTTCAGAGCTTTTTGTAATTTATTTCTTTGTATGCTTAATCTAACAAATGTGGTGTATGATTGCTTACCCAGGTATCGAGACCATTTTGCCAGACACGGATGGGACCAAGTGAATAATAATATAGTTAATGGTTGAGATTATTTTCTTTTTGTTTTTATGTCCAGTGTAGCTAGAAGTGAATAAACGAACTTCATAACTAGCATCTGGTTTTATTTTCTTCTGCTTCGTCGTTTTCCTCGTATACATCACATTTGTTATTTGTGGTATATCAAGTCTTTCATTTGTGTTTCATTTGTAGACCTTAGTTTTACAGTTGTGTGAATTAAATTATTTCTAGTCGAAATTCAGTTATTAGTCTCATGTTTTATTTCTTTAGATTTAGTGCAATTTTTTGTGATCATCTTTCTACTTATTGTCTGTTTGGTTCTATTGCCTTACGCATTTGCTAATCTAGCAAGCATGCGTCTGCTATGCTTCAGGTTTTGGATGTGACAAAAATTGTAGTATCAAATCCATTGGTTTAAGATTTCTAGGACTTTTAACATGTAGAACTGTGAAAGCTTATTAGGACGTGAGAATGGGTAGAAATAGGCTAATGTTTGACTCCGTTTCATAATTTGCTTAGTAGTTTTTATTAATACCATATATTTATGTGCTTTATGATCTTTTCTCTTGCTTATGATGGTGTGTCCGTCCCACCGTACACACTAATAACAAGAAACGTAGAAACCCACCTCTCGTCGGATTTGGAGATACGGATTTGAACACAACACTTGCTTCGCTTTTGAATGCTACATCCTCGCAACAGTTGCGCCTCAGACCACTGCTCCGACTACTATCCAGTTTCCATCGCAAACGACCGAAGCGCTTCACACGAACACTTCGACTTTTGTTCCACCTCTACGACGAGCTACTGGTCCAATGGCGCTTCTGACCACAACTATTACTGTTTCGATTCCCCCATCAACTACTCTTCCAAGTTATGTTCCGCCCAAGGTTTAAAGTACCACCTCATGCCATACAGCACCAGGCAGTACAAGGAGCTCTTGCACGCCCCCTGCCGTGCAGCGGTAACCTCACAGGTATCGCACGATACCCACGAGGGTACCGTGACTATGTTGTGTCGTGCTGTGGCCTTTTGTGCGTGCTTTTTGCTTCTTTTTATTTTCTTTTTGGGTACCCGAAGCATCTCGGGTAGAAACCCCCCATCCCCTACTTTTTATTTGGCTTTTTTGGCCTCTTGCACTATTTTTTTAAAGAAATATAAAATTAAGCAACTTTTAATCTATAGTTTGTAAAATGTTAAAAACAGATGTACTTGATTTAATCAATATATGAAAAAAATTTTAATTTACATATCCGATCGGACCTATCAACCTATCAACCTATCAGCCCAAGCCCTCCGCTTCCACCACAAACATCCATTTTTTCTTCGCATATTCTTTTATCAAAATTTGTGGCACCGCAAAGTTTTCGGCGAATTAGGGGAACAAAAATCGAACTCGATAAACAAATTTTGAAGCACATCTAACATAAAATTTTATGTTGCTTAGAAGACTGAAAATGCTGATAAAATTAAAATTAAAATTAAATCAATTGATACTTAAATTTATTTATACCAACATTGTCAAGTAAATCTTGTATCTGCATATGACAATATGCCATATGATCTATTGTGATGATCTATATGGAATTAAGCAGTCATCTCTATGTAAAGATGTAAATTTAAATAATTATTGCACTTGTGATTTTATTATTGTATTTAAATGTCTATTCTCTATCAGGAATAGTTTTACATTACATACAAAAAAGCTTACCAGTATTTAATTGATGAATATAGTAAACTATATATAGCAAATATTCATAATTATTTGACTAAAATCTTTCAAAATAATATTATAATAACTTATTAGAACAAAAAAAACTAAGTCCATCCCAAAGCGTGCCAATAGGAAGTCGTGCCTATCTATCGGCACGCAAGCATGCCAGGTGTCATCACAGAAACGTGCTTGTGCCATACTATGCCAGGCAGTGAGCGGCACGCCTCCGTACCACGGCACTTCAATCCTTGGTTCCGCCTCTGCCGAAACTATTGTTCCAACCTATTTCGCTACTTTTTCTCAACCAATTGCTTCAGCAACCCATTTACCACAATGCACCACGATGGACCCTTGGTCGCCGCATTGATACAAGCTGTTGTGGATTTAGTTTAGATTCGACAAAAAAAATTTGTAACAGAATCTCTCTCCCAGTACCGCTGAGTTGAATTCCAGAGTTTGAGAAAAGAGCATCAGCGAGTTTAAGAAATCTGCTTTTTCACCCTTTTCGGGCACTATAAATCTAGACGAAGCAGAAACTTGGATCAAAGAGATAGAAAAGGCATTTATGGCTATGCAATAGGGCATTTATGGCTATGCAGTATACCAATAAGAAGAAGGTTAGATTCGGGGCATTCATACTTCAAGATAGAGCAAAGAAATAGATGGAAAAGCAAGTTGAGAACCCACGGTAATGATCTAGCAGCTCTTTCATGAAAGGATTTTCAATCAGCATAATATGCCAAGAATTTTCCAATGAGTAAGCTTCGTCAGCTTGAGAGGCAATTCCTAGATTTGAAGCAACATTCGTTGTTTGTGGAGGAACATGAGGCCGAGTTTGACCAGCTATTCCACTTTGCCCCGCTATTCCACTTTGTCCCGAAACTACTGGACGAAGATGAGTCGCGGGCCAAAAGAATCAAGAAAAGGCTAAACAGACATATTCGCACTTGTCTCGCACCACTGCACTTAAAGACATGAGGATGTCGTTTTTGGTTTGGAATATAAGAGGTTATGCACCGTAATAATAATAATTGGGCTTAAACATTTTAAGATGGTGGTTTAGGCCCAACAAATTATTACTAGTGGTTCTGGTTGTTACATTTCGTATCAAAGCCAAGTACCAGCTGAAAGTGTAAGAACTAAGTGTTGATGCTACACCATAGATTTGGTGGGAGCCATCTCTTGATCTGATAATTCTGATCTATATGTCTATGATCGGGTTTGGACTTGACGACGACATCAGGGTCTAAATAAGAAGAGGTTCTAATTAGGAATATTAGAACTTATGCACCCTAATAATAATAGCTACGCTAAAGCATTTTGAACCAGTGATTTGGGCCCAACGAGTTATTATTGCTAGCAACTCGAGTCGTCACATCTGATTGTTCGATCTTCACTGCTCGATTAGTTGCAGATTTCCATACTTAAAAACTAAATGGTTGGACGAAAAGCAAGAGATGCGTAATGGATGAAGGTATGGTTCATACGCACATTGATGTCACAGGTGTAAGTAATAATTTTCCAGAATGCACATCAAACTAATTGAAGTTTTATGTACTAAAACAATAAAAATTTGTAGAGGATTATAATAATAGAGGGACTAATACATAATTTTGGTTGTTTGAATTAATAAAGTTGCCATTTTATTTGCCAAAACTCAACCTTTTCAGTCTTTATATCCTATTTTACGCTAATGTGGTTCGAGAGGAAGCCGTGTTGGAAATTTCCACTAAAAACGAGTAATCGTGGTGCATTTAAGACGCAACTGAAACTTTCACAAAACTAACCTCTTTTCCTTTAATTAATAATTTCATGTGAATTTTTTCGAAGATCTTAAAAACGAAGGATGTGGTTGCGAGTACACTCACCAATCGAATTTCCAGCGAAAACGGAGTTTCGAGTGCGAAGAAATAGGCTTCCGAAGTTGACTTATCACGCCCAATTTTTGGCTGCGGGCTAAGCCCAGTTGCTCGGGGGTTTTGTTTCGCAAATATCACGTGAGAGATGGGGTTTTATGCAAATTATAAGCGAGGGGACCTTGCTTGCAACAGTATTAGCATCGGAGACCATCGTGAAATTGTCGCAACCCCCAACTTGAAATCAATAGTGGATCTTTCCATCCACTTGATCTCTCTCTCCACATGCAATCTCTGCGATTTCTCTCTATCCACATGAATTTCCCCAGTATGTTTCTCTCTAGATCGTGTGATCTCTCTTTATAGATACAAATCTCTCTCTAGTCAATGAGATCTCTTTCTTTCTGAGTATAAATCTCTCTAGGAATCTTTCTCTATTCCATGATCTCTCTCTCTCTCTGTATGATCGCTCGCTCCCTCTCCTCTTGATCTAGACAGAGCCAAGGAACCAACCACAATCAGGACAACTGTGCTCTTCCCTTCCCGTTGATGACGCCATACGAGTCTCGACATATGGACCCTCCGTTCGTGCGTCACACCCTCAGTAGCTGCCCTTTCCTTGGGCCATGCAGATCTCCTCACGGACTACTGTGATTTGTTGAAGTATTCGTGTGTTTGGACGATAACTGGCACTCGCCAACTCTTCTTTGCGAGCTCCGACCTCAATCCAACATCCATCGATAGTAAACGACCCTTTTCTCAAACTCTCTTCGTCTGCTATTTTGTTCAATGTGCTGATTTGTGGGTATTGTTGTCATTTTGCGAAATCTGACAATTGTCGGATGTTGTTTTGGATCGATCCTCGTAGGATCTAAATGAGGATAGCAGCCAGGATTCTTGTTGGTCTCGTTTGCATGTCGATAGCCTAACAGCTGCGAATTGTGAAGTCGAAAATCCCTAGGGCTAAGATTAGAGTTTTTGTGGCCCGAAACTAAAAAATCAACCAAACTAAGGTTTTCGAGGCTGATTTCGATAAACCACTTGTTGCAGCTAAGCATGTTTGTGTTTTTGTTGTCCGGATACATCAAAGAGATGGGTCAAGGAGTTCTCTGGGCTAAGCGCGCATGGTGAGCACAAATCGACACCAAATAGGTGTCCACAGGCTGTAAAAAGGGCAAAAGTAGGATTTTGATAACTCCTTACCGTGTCCCTGCCCAGGAATTGGTTATAGTGATCTTGGGCGATTACTCACAGCCAACGATTTAAGTGTCGTGGCACGGGGTCGTGCCGAAAACTTGCCGGCGCGGTACGGCAAGGTGCGTGCCGAGTCGTGCCGATGCGTGCCGGACAAAAAAATTTCTGTGTGCCGACACATAATAGCATGAAATATTTATTTTCTTTAGCAACAAAATATTCTAACTATTTATTATGTCTTTTTATCACATCTTTTGAACTTTATTGAAAAAATTACTTACTAATTTAAAAAATAGAGGGTTTTGAGTTGTACCATCGGCACGGGGTCTGTATCGTGCCGGTATTTTGTTGGCACGGTACGGCACGGTGGATACGGCCCGTGCCGACGGGCACTTAAAACTTTGCTCACAACCCCAAGTCACCTAAATAGTGATTGGGGTGCTACACGAACTTCTTATCGTGTGTGCCGCATGATATCGAAAGACTACGATCCGAGGTTTCGGAGTGAGTTTTGGCGCATTGCAAATACTCGTTGCGGTGTATTTTCTATCCCAACTCGTAAAAAATGAGTTGGGAGCCCCTAGATTGAACATACTTCATGTGCACATTCCGACGCGAGAAAATTGCCCAAAACTCCATTCCAAGCCTTTTCGGGCGACACGAACAGCGAAGAACCTTCAACTCATGTGCTGTTAGTTCGGGGCTCATCACGGCCCCATTATGAGTGGTAAAGACCCTTGGGACCGATCACTCAGTCATCCGCTATACCGGCGCCAAAATCAGCACTTTCAAGACTTACAAGATGAAAAATGGTCGCATCGATGCACTAATGGTGCATTTAAACTTGGGGAGTTTCGAAGGGTCCTTGTGGTCATAACCAACAGCATGATGACTTGCTTAGAGCCGCTGGTTCCTATGCCAAAGTCAGCGCAAATCGAAACCCAATACATAGTTTGGACTCAAATTTCTCGTTTCGTGGACTATTCGTGGACTGTACTGACACCTATTTACGTGCAATTTTGGGCAGTGAAGTCTTTTGTTGTATTAGAGTCAACAGGTCTTCGGAGTTATATTACCGCAGGAGTTATATTACAGCAACCAGTTAGGATCTTGTAGGCCATACTTCCGAATGGACTATTCCAAGTATGTTTTTTTTAGAGAGTGTTGGGAAGTTGGTTTTGACACTGTGTGTTGGTTAGGTCTATATGGCCATGGACTTGTGACAAGTCGAGGACTCAATTTACTACCGAGCTAGGTGAGTGCTTCGATTCCAATGTTGGTATAGCTTTACTAGTTTGGTCTTTCCTTATTCCACTTGATTTTTTTTCCATATTAGCATGTTGAGTATATTTTTGTACCTATTTCACTACCGACTATCGAGTTTATGCATTTTGATACTATCGTGATGACTCTGGTACTTGGCTATAATACGTAAGTACCAAACAAGTTCACTGGTTTATAAGCAATCTGTCACTATTCTCATGTTCGGACTTGAGCTGGACAGGATTAACTGAATCTGGTCAAGCTGGTCAATCCCGTTCCAACAAGATTAACGAACCTCGATGACTCACGATCCCACCGCTCTCTCTCCCTACTCGTCGCCTTGTTCCCATCCATGTCAAAACAAATCCTTATAACCTAAAATAGTCTAAGCAAAAAAACAATTTAAATTTTGAGAAAATTTTTGCAAACTTGAATGAAATATTGAATTCAAATACAAAGTTTTCAATTTATATTTTGAATTTAAATAGTAAATTCCAATTTATATTTTGAACTCAAATTTTCATTTAGATTTAAATTTTGAATTCAAAAACTCAAATTGTTATTCAGATTTTAAATTTAAAATTAATATTTACATTCAAATTTAGATTTTGAATTTAAATTTAAATTTAAATCTTAATTTTGAATAGCAGTAGAAATTCAGGGTTTAAAGGATTCAAATTTTAATTATAATTCAAATTTATATTTAAATTTTTAAATTAAAATTTAAGATTGAGTTTTTAATGCAAATTTGATGTTTAATTTTAAATGCAGATTTTGAATTCCAAATTAAATATTTTAATTCGATTTAAAAATTAAATTTTGATTTTTTATTTTACTTTCAACTTTGCATTTTTATTCAATAATCCAAAGTGTTATCCTGGAAACACCAAACACCGGATTGGATTATATTTTTCTAATCTAGTCCCAATACGAATCCTATCCGCTCCTCTCTTATTATTCAATCTAGTCCAATCCTATATACCAAACATGCCCTTAAGGACATGATGCTCGTAATGAAAGTGATTAACACAATTCAAGAATGGAAAATTAAATATAAAATAATAATCTATTCTTTTGGTTATTCTATTTACGTTTTAGAAAGTGGTAAAACCCATATTTAGTAGAAGTAAAATAAAATTCAATTTAAATTGTGTCTATTATTTAGGTTTATGGAGTTAGTTGAGATGAAAAAAAATATCTTATATTGGGAAAATATAATCAGATTGTTAGTGTCATTGGGGCCAAAAACTTTGAAGTTTGGATAATTAATTGGTTAAATAAGGTTATTATAGTTAGCTATCTTAGATAAGCTTATGCAATACATAATAGTTATCCATTCTGAATGAGTTGAATTTTTTACGATAGGTATTACCTAGTTGTCCCCCATCCTCGCAATCTATAAATAGTTATCAAGCCTTTATTTGTACTCAAGTGGAAAGAGTTAAATTTTAAAAATTAGGTTTTACTTAATTGTCTCCTTGCCCTCTCCTCTGTTTGTCCCGTACTGGTTGTTCTTCTCACTTCCTTCTTCTCTCTCTAGGCCTTCTCCTCTCTTCCCTCTTCTCTCTCTAGGCTTGGATTGAGCAAGCTCCATCTCCTTTCTCGTTTATCACTTATTTTGATTTTCTTTTAATTTTAAAGCATCTTATGTTTTTATATGAAACTTTGGGTTGCATCAATGTAGTGATGCACACACTTTCCATAGAAGTTACCAAATTTTTCACCACAATTTTTTTAGGTTATTAGACCCTCAAAAATCAAACTGACCAGGGCAACTAAAAAAAGGCAATCTTGTCCCTCTTAGGACATCTTTATAGAAGCCTTTAGAATATATTAAATTATCATTTTCTTTTTTCTTATGGCAGCGATCGTCCTCAATCAAGAATATGTATCTAGTTTTATAAGGTTAAGTAGGATGCCAAGTACGAGGTTTTCCTTTCGAACATTTTCTTAGTTAGATGGACATCTCCAATATGCCCTGAATATGTGAAATCCCATAGTTGCATCAGAGACTAGAATGCTAACCTAAGAAGCATTATTAGTTCTTACAAAAAGATTTCACTACAAACTCCTAATATTAACTTCCTAAAAGGCTCAAGTACACCGACTGAAAAATATCTTTAAAAAGGAACATTTTGACTGCAAAGCAGGGAACCTATAAACAATAATTAGATCCATGTCGACCATGCAACTATGTTGAAAAATTTCAATTCTATGGAGTAAAGTAAACCCGGACAAACTAACTTTATTAAATGTTAACAGCTCCTAGATAAAAAGATATATATAAAGTATGATCGACCAATATAGGCAACCTGGTGTGCTACTCAATATTACAACAAAACATTGGAAACAATAGTTGGTGGTAATAAAGAAAAAACAATCTGAATCACATTTCTATAATTAAAGTCCAGCTTCACGTCTAACACAAATAATCATAAGGTGAAAATAGACCTACCTTCAAGTGTGCATTATGCCGCTTTCCTGCCCTCCACCGACGGATCTGCCCATCATTCATAGTCCTAAATCTGAATTTGAAGGACCTAACCGAAGGAAAGGAAACTTAATAATGCCAATAACAACTTTTGAAATATTCCAACAGGAACAGAACGAAATCATAAACCTACGAGGGAGCCTTTAGCTTGTATTTCTTCACTTTGGAAATGGTCGGCGTTATCGGAGCTCTCGATCTATCTTTAGCGGCATAATTCCGCACTTGCGTCACCTAAATCCCCATCAATAAAATATCTAACAGAATCATGGCTACAGTTAACAAGAAAATTAACGAACCATTCATCAACAGAAATCAGATGCTAAAGAAAAATCCAACCAACGAACCAATCAGTAGAGGCTTCACGAACGAGAACCTTAACACCATAAAACCCTACCCTAACCCAGACAATGGTAAGTTGATGGAAAATTTCGAAGGAAACGGGAAGAAGCAAAGAAAAAGAGAAGGACCTCTCACTTACCGGGAGATGAAGCGAGATAGTAGAAAACCCTAAACCGAGGCAGTGGGGGCGAAGCGACCGGGAGGGAAGGGAGAGGCCGCGGGAGGAGAAAAGGGACCTGAAGATGGATCCATTCGCGGGGAATGCCACTGAGCGGGGGCGGCTGGGGAAGTCAGCGGAGGCGGCAAGGCGGGAAGAAGAGAGGAAGAAATGGCGGCCGAGTCTGGAACCCCATCGCTGCATCGCCTTAAGCGCAAACAAATAAAAGAGGGTTCACGCGTTCCAAATGTTCTCTTTTGAGACTTCTGGTCGAGGAGATGGGAATCGAGCAGGGACAAATGAAGCGCAGGGATGATAACAAGAGCATCACTAACAAAAGAGAGTATGTTGGAGAGAGGCTTCACCCGTCAGTAGGGCAGGCAAATAAGTGAGCCGGCTCGTGTTCTACTACTCGTGTTGTGCTCGCTCGAATTAATTTCAAGAAAGTTTGAGACTAAATTTAAATTCGAAATTAATTTCAAGCCTACTCAGCACGCTTGAATTAAGTTCGAAATATATATATACTTCAGAATATATAAAAAATAAAATACTTCAGAAGCAATATAATTTTTTTATATAAAAAAATCAACTTCAGAAGACCAATATAACAAATCTGACATGTAAACACAAAAAAAAAGAAAAAAAATCTACATACAAGAATCGTGGAGCTATAGAAAAACTGCCAACAAGAAAACTTATAAAAAAATTTAACAAGTATATTAAAAAAAAATAATTTACAAACAAATAAATAAATTTTTTTTAGCAGGGCGTTGGGGGTTCCGGATTGGTTTAGATTTGGGTTGCAAGGTGGGAGGAAATTTCGGGTTTGGCTGGGAGGATCTCACCTACTGGGGGAAGTGGATTCAGTGTTGCCGCAGGAGCGAGTCGATGAAGGTGGTGTTGCGGGGGCGACTAACGCAAGGAGAGGTCGCAGGAGGGAGGCGTTGAGGGTGGATTAGAGGTCGCCGCAGGCACGAGTCGATGGTGGTGCTGCGGGGGCGACAAAAGATCGGAGATGGCTGTTTGCAAGGGTTAAGGAGGGTGTTGGCAAGAAATTGGTGACAATGGAGGAGATCCGAGAAGAAAGTGGTCGCGGTGCTCGCGAGGAGGAGGCAGAGATGAAGTTCGAGAGAGAGAGAGGGAGAGAGGGAGAGAGAGGGAGGAGGGGGGAGAGGGTGTCGTACTGTTGCTTTTGGGAAGATGGGAGAAATGGAGATGGACGGAGACGTCCGTTTTCCATCCTTTGGCACTCTTAGCCATCAGATCCGCACAGTTCTAAAAGCGGATCCGATGGCTAAGAAGTTATAAGGATATAAGAGTATAGTAGCTGCACTCATATATATATATATATATATATATATATATATATATATATATAGAACTAGGCTACTATCTTATTAATAGCACCAAGTCATTGGTGCTACCAAGTTTTTGACCATTGGATTGAGAGATGTGTGGTTATGATGATGTGGGCCCCCTAGAGCTAAGTGAGTGGTTGGTTGAATAGTATGATCTAACGGGTGAAAATCATCAAAGAGGTGGATCTAACGGCAATGAAAAACTTGGTAGCGAGTGATTCGTGCTATTGATAGCATAGCAGGACCCTATATATATATATATATATATATATATATATATATATAGGGTCCTACTATATTATTATGAGTACGATCGCCCTCGTACTCATAAGTTGTTTTCGATGAAAGAGCTTCCGAATCGACGATCCACACCGTTAAACGTTATTTACAGCATTTAAAACTTCTAAAAATAAAATTTTATAATTTTTTGACATCATTTACCTTACGATCAAGATGTCACAAATTTGACAATTTTTAACTATATGGGATACTTGCTAGTTTAACGATGTAAAAGAATCAAAATTTGTTGAATTTTTGATAGAAAATTCTATTCACTACATAGATAAAGATCGATAACTCCGATCTTGAATTGAAGGATCCGATCATCCTTTTTAGGACGTCGTTCGATTTTGACCGTTCATTTTATGCCGCTTGATGGACTTTATTATGATTTCAAAAATTTAAGAAATTTATTTTCTAGAAGTTTCAAATACTCTAGATCATATTTAACGGAGTGGATCGTTGATTCGAAAACTCCATCATCGAAAACAACTTATGAGTAGTAGGGCCCCAATACTCATAATAGTATAGTAGCAATGGCCTATATATATATATATATATATGAGCTAGAATACTCTTATTAGGGCTGTTTGATTGGGTATAGGATGGGGTATACGGGCCTTATACCCCATTTTGTACCCAAACACAAAATGGATAAGGTGGGAACTGTAGTTCCCACCTTAACGGGTTATCCCAGGGATAACCCGCTAAGGGTGGGAACAACAGTTCCCATCCAAGGTTGGAACAAGCTTTGGAACAAGAACAAGCTTGTTCCAGAGCTTGTTCCAATCCTGCCCTTGAGAGACAGAGAGAGAGAGAGGCGCGAGCGCGAGCGGCCGAGCTCCATGCGACGAGCGGCCGAGCTCTCCATACGACGAGCAGCCGAGCTCCATGCGTGAGCGGCCGAGCTCCATGCGAGCGGCCGTGCGAGCTCCATGGATCTTCTCGCGACAAGCGGCCGAGCTCCATGGGATCTTCGCACGACCACGAGGATCTTCGCACGGCGGACGAGCGACCGAGATCTTCTCGCATCGTACTGGGATCTTCATAGCGGAGCTCTGCTGTAGGGAGGGAAGAGGAGGGAGAGAGCAAAGGATGAGAAGGAAGTTTTTTATTTTTTTATTTTGTATGTGGGGATGAATGGTATGTTTTGAAAATGGAGATTGGAATGAGGGGTATTTTTGGTATTTGTAAAATATAACTACTCATTATTACTCTTATTCCTAATAACCATCCAAACATAATTTTTCTAGTTTCGGTTTATACTCATAATTTCATCCAAACAAAAAAATACTCTTGTTCCTACGAAAACCCATACTTGTACCTATTCCCGGTATAACTAGTTCTTGCTTATACCCGAACCAAACGAAGCCTTAAGAGTACCGAGCCCATTTTACTCTCGAGTTGTTTTCGATGATAGAGCTTCCAAATTGATGATCGGCTCCGTTGAACATGATCTATACCACTTAAACTGTTTAGAAATCAAATTTCAAATATTTTCGACATCATTTGCCTAATGATCAAAGGGTTTCAAATTTTGTAATTTTAATGGTGATAAGAGACGTTTTCTCGTTTAACGGTGTAAAGATATCCAAATCAATTGAATTTTTGTTAGAAAATTCTTTAAACTATTTAAAACAAGATCTATACTCTTGATCTTGATTACAAGACTCCTATCATCATTTTTTAAAGAATATTCATTTTCAACCATTCATTTTCTGTTCACTAGATGGATACAAGAACAATATCGAAAGTGCGTGAAATTTGATTTCTAGGTAGTTTAAATGGTTTAGATCATATTTAACGGCCGATCGTCAATTTGAAAGCTCTATCATCGAAAACAACTCGAGAGTAAAATGGGCTCGGTACTCTTAAGAGTATTCTAGCTCAACTATATATATATATATATATATATACTAAAAGCGGAGCAGACTTTCATTCATTTACATTCAACTCCCAAAAGTACACTTTGTTCATATTTAACTTCCGAAAAGTAAATATACACAAGGGGCATGTGACTACAAAAGTAAACTCTGCTGAGGCAATCACTAGCTAAGGCGCGAGACCCTTACCACGGTCGTCAGCTGGCTCGCTGGAGCCCGGCCCTGTAAAAATGATGGGGTGAGAACTGCAACAAAGTTCCCAGTGGGTTCGGCCCCCAATCACACCGACTTTCCCACTAGGTCTATCTCAGTCATAATTTGAAAGAAATAGCAGATAGTAACCAAACTATAATGTATACAACTAATATGCCTGAACAATAGTAAGAATGCTTATGCTCAACATAATAAATATGACGAATGCAAAATCTCGATCTCGATACCCAATCTTGATACCCAATCTCATGGCTAGCCCAAGGCTTCGCCGCTCAAGAACTCACCAACTCAAATTTCAGTATCGGGGAGACTACTACGACCCGACGGGACCGTCCTCTAGGACGCTCATCCCAGTGATGACCCACTCCGTAGCGCACCGCTCGAGGGGGAGCTACCGTCCCCGAGCAAGGACTTATAGGCGAGTATGATTGTGACGCACTGAACTTTAGCAAATAGCAAGGTTCGAGTGTTGGTTGTGAGATCTGAGCTTTTCTATATTTTCTAGAGGGTCGTTGACTGTGTTCCGACCTATGGCACGAGTCCCAAGGTTAGTGGCTGAATTCTAGGCACCAAAGTCCAAAAAGTTGGATTTTGGGTTGCTCTCGGGTTGCATTTTCGGGTGCCTATACCGGTACAAGGTTGGTGGTTGTACCGGTACAGCCATGATGGCTATACCGGTACAAATGGGATTTTGTACCGGTATGAGAGGGCTGATGGTCGCCAACCCGAGGCTCGGGTTTGGCTGTTTCGCAGGGTTTGTACCGGTACAACTTGGCAGAATCTGAATTGCGCGAACTGCAGGGGCTTTTCTGCGTTTGTGCTCTTCTATTAGAGTACCCCACGCCCCTTAGGGCCTCTTTTGTGCTGGGATCACAGAGAAAGAAGGGTAAGGAGCTCCTCCCTCCTCTCCCTTGTATTTGTTTGGTTATTTGGTGGTTTTGCTTGAGATTGATCTCTCTCTTTTCTCTCTTTTTGCTTTGTGGTGCCTTCTACACCATGGATGAAGCTTGGAGCTTGGTTTTGGGAGCTTGAAGGAGGAGAGATCTTCAAGTTTGGAGGACTTAGGACTTGATTTGAAGCTCCTAAGAGGTAGGAAAATATCTCTTTTCCTTTAGATTTATGTTTTGGAGCTTTCTACTAGATGAAACCCTAGATTTTGGAAATTAGGGTTTTATTTGGGGCTTTTTGATTAGAGGCTTTTTGATTCCTTTTGAATGTTTAGAATGTAGCATATGACTTCCCCGTAAAGCGTGTCGAGTTCTGTCAAAATGAGCGGAACCCGAAGTAGAGTGATTATGGATGGGTTCTAAGTGTATTAGAACCCATGTGAGGTGAAAACGGAGCCCGAGGAAGCGAAACTGCAAGTCTGGAAAGTTTCAGACTTGGAGCTCTCGGGGTCCGGTCCCCCACAAGTGAGACCGGTCCCCCCGTGCACAGAGGGTGGAGAGGCAGAAAAATCGGCTAAGTCTTGAAAATCGGGCATACGGGAACCGGACCCCACTGGCAGAGACCGGTCCCCACGCGCGTATGGACTCGGGCAAAGACACTCTGAGACCAGTCCCCGCTGGTAGAGACCGGTCCCTGCCTGCGCAGCTAGCCAAAATTGGCTAAGTCCTAGAAATCCCGCGTACGGGAACTGGTCCCCACAGGTAGGAACCGGTCCCCCACGCGCGCGTGGACTTTGGTGAAGACCCTCTAAGACCGATCCCCCACCTAGAGAGACCGGTCCCTGAGCCCGCGGACTGCCCAATCTGGCAGATTGCAAATGTTGTGATTTGGGGGGCTTAGTTGCAATTGTTGCAACATGTTATAGGTGTGGCCTCCTCTCTTTCACAGCACACACACACACACACACTCACCCCCACTTTCTTTCTCCCCTTCTCTCTCTAGAGAAACCCTAAGAGATCAAGGAGAGCTTGGAGAAGAAGAGGAAGAAAGGGGCTTTGGAGCTTGTTGGAGGCTTCTTGGAGGATCTTGGAGCTCTCCTACAATAAGACCTTGGTTGAGCTTGCTACAAGAGGTAGGCTTATGCAAGTTTAACTCTAGAGTTTTGGTTTTCTCTTGATTTTTGGTGTTTTCTAGCTTTGTGCTAGTGCTAGAGAGCTAAGTGTACCATGAACTCCATGAAAACTCATGAGAGCTTCATGAGCTCTAATGGTGGTTGGCTAGGGTTTGTGGTAGGAGCCAGATAAATGGTTCTCATGGCTTGGAGATCATGTTAGAGAACTTCCTAGGTGATCCTAAGCTATTATTTGCTTGTGGATGAGATCAATCTAGGAGCTATTGTCAATATGACATAGTTAGGGTTTGAAAATTGGGGCTTTTGCCCTAGGGTGTTTCCAAGGCTAATTGACCTTGTGAAAACCTAACCGGGGGTATTCCCAATGCGTGGGACAACTCCGTTCGTTTAAACAAAAAGCCGATATAGGAGCTACTGTGTAAAATGGCCTGATTAGGTCCATTCTTAAACTGCAGGTTACAGAATAGGCGTCGGTTGATCGCGAAATTCGTATGGCAACTCCACAAAAATATTTTAAGGTGGGGGGTGCATTCCGGAATCATCGAATTCCCTTCTATGTCTATTTTCACCTTTTGAGCATACTATGTGTATAGAGAAACTCCTGCATGTTAGGGTAATGGATAATTATGCAATGGTTGAACCTCAATTCATGTTCTAGAGTGTATTGGACTTGGAAATTGAAATGGAACCATAGAGGCATGAGAATTAGAACCCTACTTGTATGAATATGTAAATGGACTTGATCTTAGTCAACAAAGGTGATATTGAATATAGAGACGAGATTGACATTGAGATAACCATAGTTAAACATTGTTTAACCTTAGTGGCATTATGGCAAGAATGAGATTATTGATAAGGTAATAACCTATCCATGGAATTGGCATTGAGAACAATGGCTATGAATCCTCAATGTGGGGATTAGATCGACACTCTTGACAAGTCTTGGCATGAGGGAGGTCGCTCATCCTCAAGCGGTGAGTTCCGGAACAATCACCTAGGGGATCGTGGCCCCGACGGACGGTCCCTCGAGTATGTAGGCTGGTTTAGAGCCTCCCCGTTCAGAGAGGGATTTTGGGTCTTGAGTTTGTTGGGGTTAACTATGTTAACCGGCAAGATTGGGTAAAGAGCCAAAGTAAAATAAAGTAAAGTAAAGGCATGCATGCATAGCTATCTTCAGTTGATTATTCATTCACTGACCTTTCTTTTGCAGGCATAGTAATAGCATATATAGTATGGTTACTATTTCATTTCCGTTGAATTACTTATGCCTAATTTAGACCTAGTGGGTAAGTCGGCGGAGTCGGTTGCCGAGCCCACTGGGAACTTCGTTGTAGTTCTCACACCACTAACCCCACAGGTCCTAGCACGAGTGTGGCGGCGGAGGACCGGGACAAAGGGTTTGCGCCATAGCTAGTGGCCACCAGAGTATTGCTTTAGGCATTCCTTTTGGGTACGTGTATCAACTTTATTTTGTTGAACTATAGATGTTAAAGTTGTAAACAGTCATGTAATTGGTGGAATGCAAATGTAAAAAGGATATGATGTAATTGAATGAAAAAGATTGTAATAGTTTAAGTTACTTGTGTTTGGTTAAAATATAATCAAATATCTTGTATGTGGTATTTTATAGCTTAGAGCTTTTACTTCCGCTGTGTTTGTTGCTTGCCTTCGTGCAAGTCTCGTATAATTGCAATTCTCTTTTGATTGTTTAATTATACTAGTTGTTAGAGCCTTGGGCGGGCAGGAGAGGCCCTGTCCGTTCGGCGTCTGTCGACGTGGCCTGAACCCGACCAAATAGGCGGGTAGCGGGGCGTGACATAGAACCTTTGTTTAGGTTGCCTTGGGAGGGATCTAGCTTCCTTTTGGATTTTCTAAAAGGATTATTGCACATTTAGGTGAGTATTTTTTAACCTTAACCTAGATGTTTAAAGTTTGAGCTCAAGACTCATCTTTTGAGGTTGTAACTTCTATGGCATGCCTTGTAGGGTGCTAGGAGAAGGAATATATATAAGCTTAGTTAGCCATTCGGAACATCGCTTGGAGCAACGGTGGGTTTGGCCTCACCTAGCACAATGAGAAATTTTTTAAGGATTTTGTGTTGGCAAGTTTCATGAATTGAGTCGGAGTCTTGAAGGATCGGAGCGGATCGAAGATGGTCGAAGAATCCTAGACTTCGAAGAAAAGAGACAAGTTGAATCACGACGTCCAGGTAAGTTTTTAATTCATGTTATGGTGATTCATATTTAGTTATAGGTATTAGAATCATAAATCATTATTTAACGGATTAGAAATTATATCGGAACTTTGTAATTTTAGAAAATTAAAAAATTTACAAAGTGTAGTGTACTTGCATTCGAACTAACCTTTGTACTATAATATTATCATACCTATCACGTAATAAACCGAAACCCGTACGGTACGCTTTGAAAGTGTACGGTACAATTTACAAAGTGTATCGACCCGTACCGAGTCTCGTACTCGTGTAACATATCGGACTTAAATTGCGGAGTTCGAGTAGTTGACTTGAGTTTGGAGCTTTTCCAGATTTTTCTGGAGGGTCGTTGACTGTGTTCCGACCTATAGCACGAGCACCGAGGTTAGTGGATGAATTCCAAGCACTAAAGTCCAAAAATTTGGATTTTAGCTGCTTCTACTGATTGAGGTTTGACTTATGGCTTGTACCCGTGATAAATTAAGTTGCTAATTATCATATATAAATGTTAAGTATAATGCTAGACAGGTGGACGTACCGAGACGATTGGATGAGCCGGATGAAACAAATTAACCCGAGCCTCGGTTTACTGCCTATCGTTTCGTTGTTGTCTCGTACGTATCGGGGATGGCTTTGTGACACTTAAGTGACAAAATTTCGTGTAGATTTCGAGTAGCTTAAACCGCAGGGTGTTTTAGCATTTTGTTGCTTCTAATCTAGCCCCCCTTGCCCCTAGGGCTTCTCCTGAGGTAAGGAGCTTCTCTCTCTACTCCCTTGTGTTTTCTAGGGTTTAGGTTGGATTTTTAGAGGATTAAAACCCTCTCTTTTGCTCTTTTTGCTTGATAGAGCCTCTACCACCATTGTTGGAGCTTGGAGCTTGCCTTTTGGAGCTTTGTGGTGGATCAAGCTTCAAGCCTAGGGCTTTTGAGCTTGGTGTTGAGCTTCTTAGAGGTATGTGAATGATCTCTTTCCTCTAGTTTTGAATTTTGTGGGTTTTTGTGAGATGAAACCATAGAATGGGATTCTAGGGTTAGGATTTGGGAATTTTCGATTTAGGACCTTTGGGACCTAATTGATGGGTTTAGAACTTTGATTTAGGTTGGATTAGAAGGACTCTAACTCCCATTTGGAGATCAAGAGCACTTCCTTCACATTCGGTGAGTTTTCTCCAACCTTTTGTCGAAATCCTTAAAGTGTGAACTCAAGGTTTATTTTCTTAGCTTGTAACTCCTAGGGTGAACTTTTTAGGACTCTAGGAGTGATTATCGAAGCTTCGTTAGGCTGCTCGAGCAACGCTTTTCGCACTTGGTGGGTTTGGCTTCATGAGCATAGGAGCAAATGGCTCCTAAGCGCTTATTCGGTTTGATTTAATTATTTTGAATGCATATTCATGCTAAATAGATTTATTATGAATTTTGAACCACTTAAAATGCATGCCTCATGTATGATAAAATTTTCACTCTATATAGTAGAGCTTTCGGGGTTAAACAGTATGCATGTGAGGGTGGGATTTGTGGGCACCTGGGAGTGTGCCATTCATGTTTATGTAGCTTAATTAATGTAATTGAGAACATTAAACTTGTGTTGAAACTTAGAAAAGCTTAAGTGTCATCAAGCGGCACTTAACTTAGAAAACTATGAAACTGCAACATAGAGACTTGACATAGGCCACTGGACATCTATTATTTCCATGTTAGAGACATGATGACATAGAGATAGGCCTTGGGACACTTGTACATTCCATGTTAGAGACATGACGAATTGGGACTTATGACGAGTTTTGTGACTTTTGCCATTGTGCTCATTCGCACACGCTTGTGAGGGTAGCTCCCTACAAGCCGGCACTCCGGAGTTGGCCAACGCGTTTCTTGTATTCGCCGTGCGGGATGGGGCGCCGAAGTGGATTGCCGTGGGACAGTCTCATTCCTAGGGTGGGAATGTTGACTACTACGGGGCCTTTAGGCTCGGCATTCTAGGCGACCTTCGGGTGGGCATCGGCCATATCGCCTTCGGTTGATCTTATTGTACTTAAACTTAATGTAGTTTAAAGAAAGTGGACTTTGACTAGAATAGTAAACTTTAACACTTTACTATCACTTGTGGACATTATAGATCTTGATTAGAATAGTAAACTTAGTCTTTTACTATCAAGTTGGGAACTTCATGTTAATTATAACGCTTTCTATTCATGCTTATAATAGCTTACTTATGCAAATTCGTGCTAAGTAGAGATATTGTGTTTAGTAGTTTACATGTTATTTACATGTCGCTTATTATCGCTTATTATCGTTTATACTTACTTGCTTAGTTTTGGGCCTAGTGGAGCATGCAACTGAAGTCAGTAATTGCCCACTGGGAACTATTAATTAATAGTTCTCACGCCCTCTTTTTCTAATGTGTTTCGAGCCTTGACGGCGGAGGCAAGGGATCGTGGAAAGGGAACCGCTAGCTAGTTATCGCATTTTCCTCCTTGTAGGGGTTTTCTCTCTTTTTGTTCTTTGGTGAGATTGAGAGAGTTTTGTATCCCTATGTAGAGACTACCATGTACTTAGTTATAGTGGTGTTGGTTTCTTTTGTTGTACTCTCTTTATAGTTTATATTAGAGATTGGTACTTTACTTTTAGTCACTTCTTTTATGTTTCCTTGTATAGAATTCTAGTTGTTATACGCTCGATGCTTCTAGATTCTTCTTATCTTCGTGGTTATTTATCGTTTTTGTTAGACGCCTTGTATGTTGTAGACATACGGCGGGTCTGGGCACGCGCCGGGCGGGCTTCCGCTGGGTCCCGGGGCGTGACAGATTAAATTGGTATCAGAGCCTAGGGTTGAGTCTTCTTTTGGACCTAGCAAACCGTAGGCAGGTTGGACTATAGGATATAGGCTCGTGAGAGACGAGGTCTATTTAACTTGTGAGCGAAAGTATTAAGATTGGGTATCTTGAATAACTCTAGTAAGTAGAGTTGGATCGAAGCGGTATAACTTCTAACTTGCGGAGGGTTACGTTGGCGGCCGACAACGTAACATCGGGAGTTAGTAGTAAATGACACTTCATTACTTTCGCATGATTTGGGTATTTAGAGCATGAGCGGGGATGCGATTGCATGAGCTTACTAACTTGCGCTTTTATGATGTTGTAGTGGCGATGCTGATAACTCCGTTGGAGCGGACAATGCGGCAACTTTTGAGGAGGTCGAGGCCTCCGCTACCTCCGATCCGGCGAGGTCCGTGGAGTTGAGGGCCACCGCGGCCCTCACAAGATTGGTGACACACAGGCGACGCAAGCACGGCGTGAGGCGCGCATGAAGCGCATGGAGGACCTTCATCGCGGCAGCGCGAGGGAGGCTCGGACCCCTTCACCGCCAAAGCACCGCCGAGGTTGACTTACCGGCGGCGCAGCCCCCGCGGCCGCTCACACCAGACGACACCGGCAGCTTGAGCGCCGGGGAGGACCGGACACCCCGCCGCCCGATTCGAGCATCACCGGTGGCAGCGGCATTTCCAGTTATGGCTCAGGGAGCCGAGAGGGATCGACTCATGGGTCGCCTCAAGGAGTTTAGGAAGTGCAGTCCGAGGATCTTTGACGGTGAGAACGTCGACCACCGGATTGTGGAAAAGTGGTTGATGCACATGGAGAAGCTATTCCGCGACACATTTGTGGAGGAGCGGGATAGGGTGTGGCTCGCCACCCACCACCTCGACGGCGAGGCCTACCGTGGTGGATGGACATTCGGGAGAACCCCAAAGACGGATTTGGCATCTATCACCCGGATGAAGTTCAAGGAACTTCTATTGTCACATTACTTCCCCGACGCGTCAAGAGGCGAGATGGAGCGAGTTTGCGCACGACTCGGGGGATCGATCCGTAGCCGAGTACGAGAGGGAGTTTTCTCGCTTCGCATTGCGTGCCCTTCGTCGTGCGGGACGACGAGGATAAGGCCCGCATCTTCGAGCGTGGACTGAGACCGTCGATCTTCCGGTTCGTGCAGTCATCGTAGCTTCAGACTTACCGACAGGTGGTGAACCGCGCGCTCACTGTGGAGAGCGGCGCGGCCATGGTGCAGGAGAGACGCGAGGGTTTAGACAAGGGAAAGGGCAAGAGGCCCGCGGCCGAGGGTGCGAGCCAGACGCACTCTAGGAGGCCCCCGAAGCATCCGAGGCACCAGCAGCGCAGTCGAGACGCACCGACTCGCCGAGAGGACCCGACCGACGCCGACCTCCCGGTGTGTGATCTGCGGTGGTCCTCACCACCCGCCGCGATGTCCACGGCGGGCGGCAGTGCTTCCGGTGTGGCGGGAGGGCCACATCCGTCTCGAGTGCCCGAGAGGTTCTTCACCGCACCATCTTCGCATCGGCACCGCTCTACCGGCCGCCACGAGGGACCCCGTCGACACGACTGCAGGCGGCCGACCGTCAAGCGCCGCAGCGAGGGGTCACGTCGGCGCCGAGTGGGCGCATGTACGCCGCGACGCGGCAGCGGCAGCAGTGAGGATGTGGTGGCGGTATCATTTTACTTGATGGCATTAGAGTACGTGCATTATTTGATACAGGTGCATCATATTCATTTATTGATCGGATGTCTGCCGAGTTGCATGACATCCAGCTTGTTCCTTTACTACACCATGGAAGTATTGTTGTACTCGACCACATTGTGGACGTGCGAGAGTATTGCCCCAGTTGCCCTATTCGGGTAGGAGTTTGGACCCTGCCCGCGGATTTGCGAGTGGTGCGCAAGTTGGGGATTTTGACGTGGTTTTGGGTATGGATTGGTTGACTAGATACTACGCCACCATCGATTGTGTTAATCGAACGGTTACTTTTAGAGAACCGGGTCAGAGTGAGGTGGTGTTTAGAGGATGCCAGAGTTCGCTTTTTGCGATGTCGATCAGTTCGTCTCGAGCTAGGCAACTGATCAACCGTGGATGCGTAGCCTATTTGGCTAGTATCGCAATGAGGGGTGAGGATGATACCCCTAGGATCGAGGATATCCCGGTGGTACGGGAGTTTCAGGACGTGTTTCCAGCGGAGCTACCAAGCATGCCACCTGATAGGGAGATCGAGTTTGTGGTAGATCTCGCTCCCGGGACTACCCCAGTCTCGAAGGCACCCTATAGGATGGCACCGGCAGAGTTAAAGGACCTGAGGGCACAATTACAGGATATGTTGGACAAGGGCTTCATTCGGCCGAGTGTGTCACCTTGGGGAGCACCGGTTCTTTTTGTGAAGAAGAAGAACGGATCACTTCGTCTTTGCGTGGACTATCGGGAACTTAATAAAGTCACGATCAAGAATAAATATCCGTTGCCGAGGATTGATGATCTTTTTGATCAACTTCAAGGATCGAATGTGTATTCCAAGATAGACTTGAAGTCGGGATATCATGAGTTGAAGATTGCGCCTGGGGATGTGACGAAGACGGCTTTTAGATCACGGTATGGACATTACGAGTTCACTGTTATGCCGTTTGGGCTTACTAATGCCCCGGCAGCTTTTATGGATCTAATGAACCGTGTCTTCAAGCCTTATCTAGACAGGTTCGTCGTGGTCTTCATCGACGACATCTTGGTTTATTCCCGAAGTGATGTGGAACACGAGGAACACTTGAGATTGGTACTACAAGTGCTTCGGGAAAAGAAGTTATTTGCACAGCCGAAGAAGTGCGAATTTTGGCTTCGAGAATTGGCTTTTACGGGACATGTGATTTCGGGATCGGGTATAGCAAAGGATCCTAGGAAGATAGAAGCCATTCAGATTGGCTAAGACCGACGAGCGTCACCGAGATCGGGAGCTTCCTTGGTTTGGCCGGCATTACCGCCGATTCGTGGAGGGCTTTGCGAAGTTATCTACCCCCCTCACGAGGCTTACGCACAAAGGAGCTAAATTCATTTGGAATGATGTGTGTGAAAAGAGCTTTCAAGAATTGAAGCTGAGATTGACGACCGCTCAAATCCTCACTTTACCTATGGCTGGAGCAGGGTATGTGGTTTATAGTGATGCATCTCTTAACGGATTGGGCTGTGTCTTGATGCAGGGTGACAAGGTGATCGCGTATGCATCTCGCCAATTAAAGGAATATGAGAAGAACTATCCTACACACGACTTGGAGTTGGCGGCCGTAGTCTTTGCATTGAAGCTATGGCGCCACTATTTGTATGGCGAGCGGTGCGAGGTCTATACGGATCACAAGAGCTTAAAGTACCTTTTCACTCAGAAGGAGTTGAACTTGAGACAGCGCAGATGGTTGGAGCTACTCAAGGATTATGATTTGACTATTCTCTACCACCCGGGCAAGGCTAACGTGGTGGCGGATGCCCTAAGTCGGAAATCTACCGAGAACTTAGCGATGCATGTCGTTACTCAACCGCAGTTGATCGAGCAGATGAAGCGGTTGGAGTTGGAGGTAGTGACTCCCGATACGCCTATGCGACTGATGACTATGGTGGTGCAACCTACTCTTATGGATAGAATTAAAGAGAAGCAAGCTCTTGACTTAGAGTTGCAAAGGATTCGAGACAAAATGGTTGATGGTTGCACCGGAGACTTCCTAGTGGATGATCGTGAGTGATGCGCTTTGGTGGACGGATTTGTGTGCGGCCGATTTGGGACTTAGAGAGGACATCCTTCGGGAGGCACACAGGGTACCTTATGCTATTCAGCCAGGAGGCACCAAAATGTACAAAGACTTGAGGTTACTTTATTGGTGGCCTGGGATGAAGAAGGATGTTGGCGAGTTTGTTGCTAGATGTCTAACTTGCCAACAAGTGAAAGCTGAGCATCGAGTTCCAGCGGGAAAACTTCAGAGTTTGCCTATTCCCGTGTGGAAGTGGGAGAAGATCACCATGGACTTCGTGACTGGATTGCCTCGCTCTCAAGCTGGGCATGATGCTATTTGGGTGATAGTGGATAGGTTGACGAAGTCAGCGCACTTTATACCTATCCATACTACTTGGGATGGAGAGAAGCTCGCACAAGTGTACCTTGATGAGATTGTGCGACTTCATGGAGTACCTACATCGATCGTATCTGACAGGGACACTCGCTTTGTGTCACACTTCTGGAGGAGTCTACAGGACGCCTTGGGTACTAGATTGGATTTCAGCACTGCTTTCCACCCCAGAGTGACGGGCAGTCGGAGCGCACTATACAGACTCTAGAGGACATGCTTCGAGCATGTGTGATTGACTTCCAGGGAGGATGGTCGCAGCATCTACCTATGGCGGAGTTTGCTTATAACAATAGTTATCAAGCAAGTATCAAGATGGCACCGTTCGAGGCATTATATGGACGTAAGTGCAGATCGCCACTTCATTGGAGTGAAGTGGGCGAAAGATTGGCTTTAGGCCCTGAAGTGCTCCAAGCGAGAGGATAAAGTTCGAATCGCTCGGGAGCGACTGCGACGGCCCGAGTGGCGGAGGAGCTATGCAGATAAACGCCGACGAGACTTGGAGTTTCAGATTGGAGGTCATGTCTTCTTGAAAGTCTCGCCGTCAAAGGGGATTCGGAGATTTGGAATTCGAGGTAAGTTGAGTCCTCGATTTATTGGACCCTATGAGATCTTGGAACGTATAGGGCCGGTAGCGTATCGACTTGCTCTACCGCCGAACCTATCGGGCGTGCACAACGTCTTTCATGTATCGGTCCTTCGGAAATATATCCATGATCCGGCTCATGTATTGGAGGCTGTACCCATAGAGCTGCGGGAGGATTTGAGCTTCGAGGAGCAACCCGTGAAGATCTTGGCTCGCGAGGTGAAGAAATTGCGGAATCGGGACATTCCGTACGTGAAGGTTCTTTGGAGCAACCACGAGGAGCGAGAGGCCACGTGGGAGCCTGAGAGCGCACTGCAGGAGCGCTATCCCCATCTCTTTCAGATGGAATCTTGAGGTATGAGTTCGCTTTAGAGTTTCGCGGACGAAACTCCTTTTTAGGAGGGGTGAATGTAACATACTGGACTTGCGCAAATTGCGGAGTTCGAGTAGTTGACTTGAGTTTGGAGCTTTTCCAGATTTTTCTGGAGGGTCGTTGACTGTGTTCCGACCTATGGCACGAGCACCGAGGTTAGTGGATGAATTCCAAGCACTAAAGTCCAAAAATTTGGATTTTAGGTTGCTCTCGGGTTTGACTCTGGAGGGCTTGTACCGGTACAGCCTTGGTTGCTATACCGGTACAGCCATTGTTGCTATACCCCAGACAGGTGGATTCGTACGGTATGGGATGAGGCCCAACCCGAGCCTCGGGTTTGGGTTTGTTTGTCTTAGGTATGGGATGGCTTGTCTGAGTACGCTGACCATTTTGTTGCTTCTAATATAGCACCCCTTGCCCCTAGGGCTTCTCATTGTGCTGAGAACAAGAGAGAAGGAGGTAAGGAGCTTCTCTCTCTACTCCCTTGTGTTTTCTAGGGTTTAGGTTGGATTTTTAGAGGATTAAAACCCTCTCTTTTGCTCTTTTTGCTTGATAGAGCCTCTACCACCATTGTTGGAGCTTGGAGCTTGCCTTTTGGAGCTTTGTGGTGGATCAAGCTTCAAGCCTAGGGCTTTTTGAGCTTGGTGTTGAGCTTCTTAGAGGTATGTGAATGATCTCTTTCCTCTAGTTTTGAATTTTGTGGGTTTTTGTGAGATGAAACCCTAGAATGGGATTCTAGGGTTAGGATTTGGGAATTTTCGATTTAGGGCCTTTGGGACCTAATTGATGGGTTTAGAACTTTGATTTAGGTTGGATTAGAAGGACTCTAACTCCCATTTGGAGATCAAGAGCACTTCCTTCACATTCGGTTAGTTTTCTCCAACCTTTTGTCGAAATCCTTAAAGTGTGAACTCAAGGTTTATTTTCTTAGCTTGTAACTCCTAGGGTGAACTTTTTAGTACTCTAGGAGTGATTATCGAAGCTTCGTTAGCGGTTCGAGCAACGCTTTTCGCACTTGGTGGGTTTGGCTTCATGAGCATAGGAGCAAATGGCTCCTAAGCGCTTATTCGGTTTGATTTAATTATTTTGAATGCATATTCATGCTAAATAGATTTATTATGAATTTTGAACCACTTAAAATGCATGCCTCATGTATGATAAAATTTTCACTCTATATAGTAGAGCTTTCGGGGTTAAACAGCATGCATGTGAGGGTGGGATTTGTGGGCACCTGGGAGTGTGCCATTCATGTTTATGTAGCTTAATTAATGTAATTGAGAACATTAAACTTGTGTTGAAACTTAGAAAAGCTTAAGTGTCATCAAGCGGCACTTAACTTAGAAAACTATGAAACTGCAACATAGAGACTTGACATAGGCCCGGACATCTATTATTTCCATGTTAGAGACATGATGACATAGAGATAGGCCTTGGGACACTTGTACATTCCATGTTAGAGACATGACGAATTGGGACTTATGACGAGTTTTGTGACTTTTGCCATTGTGCTCATTCGCACACGCTTGTGAGGGTAGGCTCCCTGGCCAGGCACTCCGGAGTTGGCCAACGCGTTTCTTGTATTCGCCGTGCGGGATTGGGCGCCGAAGTGGATTGCCGTGGGACAGTCTCATTCCTAGGGTGGGAATGTTGACTACTACGGGGCCTTTAGGCTCGGCATTTGGGCTAGGCAGCCTTCGGGTGGGCATCGGCCATATCGCCTTCGGGTTGATCTTATTGTACTTAAACTTAATGTAGTTTAAAGAAAGCTGTGGACTTTGACTAGAATAGTAAACTTTAACACTTTACTATCACTTGTGGACATTATAGATCTTGATTAGAATAGTAAACATAGTCTTTTACTATCAAGTTGGGAACTTCATGTTAATTATAACGCTTTCTATTCATGCTTAGAATAGCTTACTTATGCAAATTCGTGCTAAGTAGAGATATTGTGTTTAGTAGTTTACATGTTATTTACATGTCGCTTAATATCGCTTATTATCGTTTATACTTACTTGCTTAGTTTTGGGCCTAGTGGAGCATGCAACTGAAGTCAGTAATTGCCCACTGGGAACTATTAATTAATAGTTCTCACGCCCTCTTTTTCTAATGTGTTTCAGAGCCTTCGGCACCGGCGGAGGCAAGGGATCGTGGAAGGGGAACCGCTAGCTAGTTATCGCAGCTTTCCTCCTTGTAGGGGTTTTTCTCTCTTTTTGTTCTTTGGTGAGCGTGAGAGAGTTTTGTATCCCTATGTAGAGACTACCATGTACTTAGTTATAGTGATGTTGGTTTCTTTTGTTGTACTCTCTTTATAGTTTATATTAGAGATTGGTACTTTACTTTTAGTCACTTCTTTTATGTTTCCTTGTATAGAATTCTAGTTGTTATACTGCTCTGATGCTTCTAGATTCTTCTTATCTTCGTGGTTATTTATCGTTTTTGTTAGACGCCTTGTATGTTGTAGACATACGGCGGGTCTGGGCACGCGCCGGGCGGGCTTCCGCTGGGTCCCGGGGCGTGACAACCGGTACAAGCATGGTTGCTATACCGGTACAGCCATCAAACCCATTACCGGTAATGGGGCTTCGAAAAATAATCTTCCGTCCTTGTGGAACCAGTAACCAGTTCATTTTTGTACCGGTACAGATAGGTAAAAAATCTGAAAAATCTCTAATCCGAATCTAATTGATTCTAAAGTCTATAAATAAGATGTTAGGGTTCTCTAACTCTGTGTGCTTCATGAAAATACATGTTTGAGAAACTCTAGAGGCTAGGAATTCATCTAAAACCTATTTTTCATATATTAGCCTCTTTTAAGTCAAATCGAGATATTGAAATTCTATATCTATATGTCGATTTGATCTTCTCTTCGCTTGGAGTTTTCTTCATCGGTTTTCTACGATACTCCTGTCTGCCATCACAAATGACGTACCTCGCACGGTGAAATTTATCTTGAATTTACCGTGGGGTAGTATTCATGATTCAGATTAAGTATATGTATATATGATTATCAGGTATTGTGGATCCATGGCTTCCAATAAACGCAAGCGTCTATTGTTAATTACCCCCATAAAATATTAGGGTACCTTCGATTAAGAGACCTACGAAATCTTGAAGATGAAGCGGAATTGGACAAAAAGGAAATTTATAATTTATTGCTCAATTACATGGCTTTAACCAAGGGCATACCCTCAGTGTACATGAACAGAGCAGAAAAGAAAATGTTTAATTTCATCTTAGTTATATGTTCTAAGATGGTCAAATTAATTTTGTTGGACTCTATATGTTTTGGAGCTCAACACTGTTCACCCTAAGATGAAAGATTGATTAAATTTCCTGTATATGTATTGGGATTTAATCGAATCGATTCAAATTAAACTCTAATTATATGTATTAGAGTTTGATTTGGTTTATTGAACTTTAACTGTATATGATAAAGTCCAATAGAGTTTGATTTGAGCTTTAATCCCAAATATATGTATTAGGACTAGCTCAAATATTTGAATTAGACTCTAATTTTATATTTTTAGAGTCTGATATAATTAGGCTCTAAGTTTATGTACTAGAGCTTAATCACATTTGATTTTGATTCATCTTAAGATGAAATATTAACTAAATCATAATTATATGTATTAGGATTAGTCAAATTTAAATTAAACTCCAAGTATATGTATTGGAATCTAATTTAACTTCGTTTGTTTGAACTCCGAGCAAATGTATTAAAGTCCAACAAGTTTAATTTGATTACATGGTTTGATCAATTCTAAGCACATAATTAAAATTTGATCGAATATGGTTGTGATTTGGCTCTAGTTTTATATGCTAGAGGATCAGATGATTTGGATTTGGGTTGGGTTTAGTTTAACGACGTTTCGGTCAGTTGAGATTTGGTTTTAGTTTAACGACATTTCGGTCGAAATTGGGTTTAGTTTAATGACGTTTCGGTCGAAATTGGGTTTGGATTTAGTTTAACGACATTTCGGTCGAAGTTGGGATTTAGGTTTTATTTGTAGACTTTGGGATTTGGGTTTAGTTTAATGACGTTTCGGTCAGAATTGGGTTTAGTTTAACGACGTTTCGGTCGGAATTGGGTTTAGTTTAATGACGTTTCGGTCGGGATTGAGATTTGGGTTTAGTTTAGCGACGTTTCGGTCAGAATTGAGATTTAGGTTTTATTTGTAGACTTTGGGATTTGGGTTTAGTTTAATGACGTTTCGGTCAGAATTGGGTTTAGTTTAACGACGTTTCGGTCGGAATTGGGTTTGGGTTTAGTTTAACGACGTTTCGATCGGAGTTGGGTTTGGATTTAGTTTAACGACGTTTCGGTCGAAATTGGGTTTGGGTTTAGTTTAACGACGTTTCGGTCGGAATTGGGTTTAGTTTAACGACATTTCAGTCGGGGTTTTAGACTTAGGATTAGTTTAACGATGTTTCGGTCGAATTTGGGTTTGGTACATAAGGTTTATGATATTGGGTATGTGAGATTTGGTTCATGAACTTGGTTTGGTTCATGAATTTAGGTTCATAGGTTTATGGTTCATGAACTTAGGTTCATAAGTTTATGGTTCATGAACATAGGTTCATTGGATTATGGTTCATGAACATAGGTTCATAACTTTATGGTTCATGAACATAGGTTCATAGATTTATGGTTTATGAACTTAGGTTCATGGGTTTATGGTTCATGAACATAGGTTCATGGGTTTATGATTTATGAACATAGGTTCATGGGTTTATGGTTCATGAACATAGGTTCATGGGTTTATGGTTCATGAACATAGGTACATGAGTTTATGGTTCATGAACATAGGTTCATAAGTTTATGGTTCATGAACATAGGTTCGTTGGATTTGGATATGGTTTGGTTTATGGTGTATGAAGTTTGGTGTATGGTTTAGTCCATGGTTTTGGTTCATAGTTCATGGACTTGGTGTATGAATTTGTGGTTCATGATTCATAGACTTGGTGTATGGGTTTATGGTTCATGATTCATGGACCGGGTGTACAGGTTTATTTTGATGGGTTTAATTTCGAAGTGGGCTTTGGGCTTGGGCCTCTTTGGGTAAATGGGTATTGGGTTAAATGGATTTTGGGTTAAATGGGTATAGGTTAATGGGTTTTGGATTCATGAATGGGTTATTGGATATATGGGTTATTGGGTTAAATGGGTATAGGTTAATGATATGTGGATTAGGCTTAATGGATATGGGCTCAATGTAGATTATGGTTTAATGGGTTTCAATTGGGTTCGAATCAAGTTTGATTTCCAAAAGTGAATGAGATTGAGGATTTAAAATTCAAAACCATATAGGTTTAAATTTAAATTTAGTCCCCTGATTCAAATTTAAAATGTAGAGCACTTAATTTGATTTAATTTAATTAAGTTAAAGAGTTCAATGTTCTATTTTTGCAAAGTCCCTTCTCTCTCTTTAATTAAGTGAATCTCTCTCTTTAAGGAGCACCCCTGTCGACGACGAAACATTCCGTCGAGTGGTTTGATCGGTATTCCGTCGAGCGGTTTGATCGGGATTCCGTCGAGCGGTTTGATCGGGATTCCGTCAAGCGGTTTTGAGCAACATTAAATCGAGCGATTTTGAACGGCATCGATCAGCGGTTTGATCAGGATTAAATCAAGCGGTTTAATCGGGATTCCGTCAGCGGTTTTGAAACGGCATTAAATCAGCGGTTTTGAACGGCATTCCGTCAGCGGTTTGATCAGGATTCCGTCAGCGGTTTTGAAAGCAACATTCCGTCAAGCGGTTTGATCAAGATTCCGTCAGCGGTTTGATCAGGATTCCGTCAGCGGTTTGATCCGGATTCCGTCAGCGGTTTTGAACGGCATTAAATCAAGCGGTTTGATCAGGATTCCGTCAGCGGTTTGATCAGGATTCCGTCGGCGGTTTAATCGAGATTCCGTCAGCGGTTTGATCGAGATTCCGTCGAGCGGTTTTGAACGGGATTCCGTCTAGCGGTTTGATCGGGATTCCGTCGAGCGGTTTGATCAGGATTCCGTTGAGCGGTTTTGAACGGCATTCCGTCGAGCGGTTTGATCGGGATTCCGTCGAGCGGTTTGATCAGGATTCCGTCGAGCGGTTTGATCGAGATTCCGTCAAGCGATTTTGAACGGGATTCCGTCGAGCGGTTTGATCGGGATTCCGTCGAGCGGTTTGATCGGGATTCCGTCGAGCGGTTTTGAACGGCATTCCGTCGAGCGGTTTGATCGGGATTCCGTCGAGCGGTTTGATCGGGATTCCGTCGAGCGGTTTAATCAGGATTCCGTCGAGCGGTTTGATCGAGATTCCGTCAAGCGGTTTTGAACGGGATTCCCGGTTTTGAACGGATTCCATCGAGCGGTTTGTCGTTAGCTCCGTCGATGGCTAAGCATCGACGGAGTTAGCGGCGACTCGGGCATTTCATCGAACATATGGCGGCGCATCTTGGTCGTCATCAAGGCTCCGTCGATTTCGTCGCCGTCAAGGCTCCGCCGATGGCTAAGCATCAGACGGGCTTTCCTCGTCTTGGTCATCGTCAAGGCTCGCCGTCGATTTCGTCGTCGTCAAGGCTCCTTCGATGGCGGCGAACTTTCGTCGTCCTGGTCGTCGCAGGCTTGTCGTCGATTTCATCGCCGCCAAGGCTCCGTCGATGGCAAAGCATCAGACGGAGATCGCCTTCGTCGTCGCCGTTCACCTCCGTCGATGGCAAAGCATCAGACGGAGATTGCCTTCGTCGTCGCCGGTCACCTCCGTCGATGGCAAAGCATCAGACGGAGATTGCCTTTGTCATCGCCCCGTCGATTTCGTCGCCATCAAGGCTCCGTCGATGGCTGAGCATCAGATGGGCCTTCATCTTGGTCGTCGCCGGCTCGTCGTCAAGGCGCGGGTTCAAGTGGCAGCGGCGAAGACGGCGCAGCTTTATGTGATGTGGCCTCGAGCGGATCAACCGAGGGCGGCGGGCTCGAGATCCGAAGGCGGAAGCCGAGGGCGCGCCGAGATGAGGTGGGCCTTGGACCCGAGCAGAGCAGTCGAGGGGGGCTTGAGGGCGGCGACGAGGTTCAGCGAGGAGCTCGGATGGCGGCTTCTGCGCGGTGTCCGAGAGGTGGCCGAGGGCGCGGGATCGACGGAGGCGGGTCTGCGCGGCGAGGCATAGACCCCGCGTGGCGTGGGCGGCGAGCTCGGCGTGGGCTCGGCGCGGTGGGCGCGGTCCTCGGGCGGCGAGGCGGCGAGGCTCACGGAGGCACGGGCTTGTGGGTCTGGCGAGCTCGAGGCGCGGGCTCCGGCGCGGTGGCGCGGTCCTCAAGGCGGCGAGGCGGCGAGCTCACGGAGCGCGGGCTCCCGGCGCGATCCTCGAGCGGCGAGGCGGCGAGTCTGCACGGCGCGGCGTGCGGGTCCTCAAGCGGCATGGGCGGCGGGATCCGAGGCTCGGGTCGGCGGCATGGGTTCCGAGGCGCGATGGCGCGATCCTCAAAGCGCGGGCTCCAAGGCGCCGCACGGGCGGCGGGCGCGGCACGGCGGCGACCGAAACGGCGGGCCGGCGCGGCACGGCGGCGGCTTTAAGGGCGGCGAGCTCGAGACGCGGCACGGGCGGCACGGGCGGCGGCCGAACGGCGGGCCGAGACGCGGCTCGGCGGCGGCTTCAGGGCGGCCGATCATCAAGCGCGGGTTCGAGCCGGCGAGGAGCTCGGCGCGGGCGGGAGCTCGCGCGGCGTGGACTCGATCATTAGGGCGGCGGGATCGCGTCGCGCCGAGGCGGGCGGTCGCGTCGCGGATCTCGAGCGCGGGCGAGGGCCGGCGCGGGCGCGGGCTCGGTCATCAAGGCGGCGGGATCGCGTCGCGGCCGAGGGAGCAGGCGCGGTCCGGCGAGGAGCTTGGCGCGGGCGAGGGCTCGGCGCGGGCATCCGTGTCTGCGCGCGATGGCGGGCGAGTCTGCGCGGCGCGGGCATCCGGGTCTGCGCGGTGGAGTTGGGTGCCGACGAAGGCGCGCGCGAGAGGGCTCGGGCGGCGGAGTTGGGTGCGACGAAGGGTGCACCGCGAGGAGGGCTCGGGCGGCGGGATTGAGGCGCGCGGCCGAGCGCGGCGGAGTCGAGGCGCGTGCGGGCCGGGATCGAGGCGCGTGGCCGAGCGGCGGGGTCGAGGCGCGGCCGAGGGGCTTGTCATCTTCGCGATGATGGAGGAGGTGGGCGCCAGGGAGTTTCGCGATGAAGTGGGGCCGCGGTGGAGGATGCGCGCTAGTTGGGGTGGCTTCGGGATCACCAACAGAGAGAGAGAAAGAGAGAGAGAGAGAGGGCTTTTGATTGATGATTTTTTTTTTGAGAGAGAGAAGGGCTTTGAGGCTCTTCTCTTTTTTTACTTGAGAGAGAAAAAATTTTTTTATCGAGAGAGAGAGAGCTTTGATGAATCTCCATCAATGGGGGATTACCTTTTTTCTTCTGTGAATAAGGAAACAGGGAGTAGGGATTTTTTGCTTTGTGTAAGTTCAAAGAGCAGTATATCTTTAATTCTAGCTTCCTCTTTTTTTTTTTTTATCTCCTCCCTCTCTTTTTAATCGATCGTACCGATATGGGATGTGGAGTTGGTTGAGATCGTGTGAAGGAATGAGGGAAGTGGGAAGTTGTGGAGGAGATCGTGCGAAGGAATGGCAGTTATGAGATACGGGAGATTGATCGTGCAAATAATGGGATTATATTTGCAACATGATCCCTCCCATTTATTTATATTATACTGATATGCTTGGGGTGGAGTATTTCGCAAATATATATATAAAAAAGGCCTAATTGGCAAATAGTATAATAACTATACACCTGGTGCATGACATGTGGACCATTTTTATAATTTGAATCCAATTTTTTCTATACACCAAGTGCATGGATCACCACATTCAAATTATTATTATTATTTTTTTGTTATGCCCCAACAACTCCTAAGCGAAGGATCACCATATTCATGATATTGTTCATGGTCGGCGTCGTGGATTCGGCGTGAGGCGTCGTGGATTCGGCGTGATAGAGACTTCGTGGATTTGAAGTGGTGAAGGCTTTGTGGACTCGAAGTTGTTGCGTTTCGTGGATTCGGAACGTGGGCGTGGCGTTCGTGGACTCGAACGTGAGGGCGTGGACAACCCGAAGGAGAGTTAGAGAGGTCGAGTCCATGAAGTTCGGTATCATCTTGTAATCTTTTCTCTTATTGATTGTTTATTCGCGTGTTGGTCCCGTGGGTTTTACTCCGAGTTTGGAGTTTTCCCACGTAAATCTCAGTGTGTTTTTTATTTTCCGCATTTACTTTTTAAAGCATCGAGATTTGTGATTTTTGGCCGTTACACCTATTCACCTCCCTCTAGGTGTATTTAGATACAATCTAGATAGATCCTTTGGGCTACCCCATAACCTACAATTGGTATCAGAGCGGGATCTAGATATATTGTTATCTAATGGCCGAAGAGTTAGTAGGTGTGTTGCAAACTTATGAGATGACTTTTTCTACTAACCAATCTTCTTCCAAGTTTTTTTCTAAAAGTACAGGGGTTGCGTTAAAAACATCAAAGGAAGAAGATGTGGACTCGGATTCCGGCGAGGAGGAATCAAACGACGAGGAATTAGCGGAAGCGTATCATCAATTCCTCGTCGAATCCAAAAAGATGGCGAAGCACAATAAGAAATTGAGGAAGCATCTACTTGAACTTGAAAAGGAAAACAACAAGTTGAAGAACATGAATAAAACACTTGAGGAGGAAAGGGAATCAACATTGAACAAGAATTCGGTCATCCAAAAGAAGCTTGACGAAGCGGAGATAACGATTAAATCTTCTCAGGATAAGGTTGGATTTTTGGAACAACAATTTGAGGAATCCTACAAATCCAACAAAACATTAACCGAGCAAGTTCATCAACTAAAGTCCAACATTCAAAAATTTTCTTCGGGTTCGAAGAAATTGGATAACATGCTCGGATTGGGTCAAACGAATAAACTTGGCCTCGGTTATGAGGGAACGTATGTTGAGAAGGTTCAAACGTCAACTTCTAAAGTCTCAGTTCTTCGAAAGAGAAGGTGTATCATCGATGTGGCATAAAAGGACACATCAAAAGGAGTTGCCCAAAGAAGGATAAGAAAAATCGATCGGCAACATCGGAACCTCAATCGGCATCATCTACTACTCAGCTTCCCCCTTGGAATCAAAAGACAAATTACTTGAGTCGAGTACCTGTTGCGAATCGGTTTTCTAAGGCACAAATACATGTTCCACCGAACCTTCAACCGAACTGGATTTCTAAATCAAAGTCACAAGCGGTTTGGGTTACTAAGCCTCAACGACAACATCAACCGAAGAAGCAATCATTGAAACGACCAACGGTTGATTCAAAATCAAAGCAACTCAAACCTAACGTCGACAAGAAGCAAAGACAACGAAAGATCCGACAAGTTTGGATTCAGAAAAGTGATATCTTTCCTTGTTTTTCGTCTTAGTTTATTTTTTTTATAATGCTTTGATTGGTGCATATTGCATATTTTTCTTTCATTGCATTACATGTTTAGACGAGGTTTGACATTTAAAACTTTGATTTGAAAATCTTTTGAGGAAAGGTATTTGGGGAGATTTTATTTTTATTGAAAATTTTTTGAGAAAGGAGATGAATGAAACTCATTAAAGTAGAGAGATTAAAGGTTTTTCAAAGAGTCTTAACCGGTATTTAAAAGCCAATTCGAATTAGATTAAATTCATAATAATTATCGAGTTTACTTCACTTTTTATTATTTTGACGATAATTTAATATGTGATTTCCTCTTACATACATTCATCAAAATTTTGAAATTAATTTTAATCTCTTGGTAATTAATTCATCTTGGTAGTGAATGTTGAATATAATTGATGGATATTTACTAATTGACTATGATTCGTCGAAATTATTTTCAATTGTAAGATTGTCTAATTTAGGGGGAGTTTGAATATTTAAAAAAAAAAAGAAAAAAAAAAGGAGAAACTCCTATGATTATAAAAGATGTGGAAAGAGTTACATTCTAAAAAGGATTGTGAAAACTACCACCACATGTAGGAAAGAGCTACCACCCCGGTCGTCCGGTACGTATGTGAAGTTACCACATGAGAAATTATGTGATTAACCGAAAAAGGTTGAAAAAAATATATATGAATATTTTAGAATTTTCTTATAAGGTGGTAGATTGAAAAAGATGCTCAAAGAGCCACCCCGGTTTATTAGCAAAATTTCTATTTTGAAAGGGTTGCTACAAATTGGTGTCAATTTTGCTAAATTTCTAAAAATTATTTTTCATCAATTTGCATCTTGATGATTTTAAAACATTAGATTATTTTTAATATCAAATTTTAATATTTTGATGTCTTTTGAAATCACTTAATATTTTATCTTCATCATAATGATTTTTGGAGTACAATCTTTAACCTTTTATGAAATTAACTTAATTTGGAAGAATTTTTGAGAAACAAGGCAAAATTTTCGCATTTTCATCTTAGGATTATGTTTAATTTCATTCCAGTTCATGTCTATTGTTGCTTTGTTTTCTCTTTGGCATCTTGGTCTGTACCCATGATACTTACTCTCTGTTTAGTTAGTTTTTCTCTCTATTTATGTTTTCTTTTGGCAATTTTTGACAAAAAGGGGAAGAATGGAGAACAGGTACAGAGGGAGAAGATATTTGGTATTTGATGCATACACGAAGGGGGAGACATGATGAGATTAAGGAGGGAGAAGGAGAGATATTTTTTTTGAACAAAGGGAGTTTGAGAAAAGAACGGAGAAGAGGTATAACATATTTTTTGAATACTTGTTGAAATTTGTTTTGCAGAAAATTAAGACTTCAAGACTCCTAGTTGTGTCTAAGTTTTAGAGTTTGTCTTAGGAGTTTTGATATACTTTTGGATTTCATATTGTATTTGGATTACACGCGAGAAGTTTGATGTTTTGGTGATGACATTGAACTTCGTTTTTCTTTTAAGATGTAATTTTAGTGAGCTTTTGTGTTTTGTCACGAAATTGTCAAAGGGGGAGATTGTTAAGGATTTTGTGTTGGCAAATTTCGTGAATTGAGTCGGAGTCTTGAAGGATCGGAGCGGATCGAAGATGGTCGAAGAATCCTAGACTTCGAAGAAAAGAGACAAGTTGAATCACGACGTCCAGATAAGTTTTTAATTCATGTTATGGTGATTCATATTTAGTTATAGGCATTAGAATCATAAATTATTGTTTAACGGATTAGAAATTATATCGGAACTTTGTAATTTTCGAAAATTAGAAAATTTACAAAGTGTACCTGACTTGTACACGAACTGCAGTACGGCCATCATACCCATTACCTATTAACGAACAAATACGTACGGGTACAGTTTTGAAAGTGTACGGGTACAATTTACAAAGTGTACCGGACCTGTACCGGAGCCTGTACCGGTACAAGCATGGTTGCTATACCGGTACAGCCATCAAACCCATTACCGGTAATGGGGCTTCGAAAAATAATCTTCCGTCCTTGTGGAACCGGTAACCAGTTCATTTTTTTACCGGTACAGATAGGTAAAAAATCTGAAAAATCTCTAATCCGAATCTAATTGATTCTAAAGTCTATAAATAAGATGTTAGGGTTCTCTAACTCTGTGTGCTTCATGAAAATACATGTTTGAGAAACCCTAGAGGCTAGGAATTCATCTAAAACCTATTTTCCATATATTAGCCTCTTTTAGGTCAAATCGAGATATTGAAATTCTATATCTATATGTCGATTTGATCTTCTCTTCGCTTGGAGTTTTCTTCATCGGTTTTCTACGATACTCCTAAGCGAAGGATCACCATATTCATGATATTGTTCATGGTCGGCGTCGTGGATTCGGCGTGATAGAGACTTCGTGGATTCGAAGTGGTGAAGGCTTCGTGGACTCGAAGTTGTTGCGTTTCGTGGATTCGGAACGTGAGCGTGGCGTTCGTGGACTCGAACGTGAGGGCGTGGACAACCTGAAGGAGGATTGTGCGGAGATCCATAGGAGAGTTAGAGAGGTTCAGTCCGTGGAGTTCGGTATCACCTTGTAATCTTTTCTCTTATTGATTGTTTATTCGCGTGTTGGTCCCGTGGATTTTTTACTCCGAGTTTGGAGTTTTCCCACGTAAATCTCGGTATGTTTTTTATTTTTCGCATTTACTTTTTAAAGCATCGAGATTTGTGATTTTTGGCCGTTACACCTATTCACCCCCCTCTAGCTGTATTTAGATACGATCTAGATAGATCCTTGGGGCTACCCCATAACCTACAAAATTCTCATTGGTGCTTATTTACTTATGGTTAATTGGAAATTAGTGCATTTTCATGTTATATGATTTATTTGTGAATTTTAAAATGCTTAAAACCTATGCCTTATGTGTAATTTGTTTTTGGCCTTTATACAGTAGAGTGTAGCCTTGTGGACTTAGGCATAGTGTGGCATTCACTTAGTGGATTGAGATCATGTTGGACTTAATGAAAGTGACATGTAATATGGTAATATTCGACTTAGAACTATGCATGACATAGGAGAAAAGCTAATGTCATAAAGCGGCATTAGGCTTGGCATTTACTTGTAGAATAGTGAGCTAATGTCATCAAGCGGCATTAGGCTCGTAAATGAACTTTGATATAGAAAATCTAGTGTCATGAGAGTAATTGAACTAGACCTTAGGGTTGCTAGTTGCTATTTCCATGTTGAGACATGAGGTTTGGACTTGAGACTTGACTGTGTTTGTTGCCATTTGTGCTCTTTCGCACATGCTTGTGAGGGTCGCTCCCTACAAGCCGGCACTCCGGAGTTGGCCTTTGCGATTCGTTCGCTCTTGCGGTATTGAAAAACATATGGGACCGAATTGGTTAGACTCATTCCTTACGGGGGATGTTGGGGCTACCACGACACTTAGGTAGCACAAGCGGAATTACCTTGGGTAGATCCTAAAAATAGATTAAACTTTAACCTTCAACAATAAATGACAATCACTACTAGATAGGACTTAGTAGTTTGATTATGTGGACATACTTAGGGCATTACTTGGGTTATATAGTATACTTGATAGTTCTTTATTTACATCCTAGTATACTTGTTGGTTATAGTAGAGCATATTTACTTATATGTTGGATCAAGGGTTTATGACTTCTATATAAGCATGTTGATAGGGTTATAATTGATAACTTTCCTTTATGCTTTTATTACAAGGTTAATTATCGCATATTTAACCCCTTTTCTTTTGGGCCTAGTGGTGCAATGGTTCAGGTCAGTAATTGCCCACTGGGAACTATAAATTATAGTTCTCACGCCCTCTGTTTCATATTTCTTTCAGTGCCTTCTGCATCGGGGGAGGCTCGGGACCGCGGCAAGGGTGTTGCTTCGGGTTAGCGACACTCGGCGAGGTTGATCGATAGGTGGTTACCTCTCTTGTATTTTGTTTAGAGATGATGAGAGTTGTACCTGTGTTTAGAGAGACCACCACATTTTGAGATTGTTATTGTATTAACTTTGTTTCATGGTTATGTTGTTAGTTTCCTTTATTATTTATCTAGTTTTTCTATTCTCTACTTGTTGATAGGACTAGCTGTATGTTGCTCTGATATCTATAGTTCTAGCATTTTATTGTTTTAATTCCGCTGTATTTTAGTAGACGCCTTGTATGTGATGATATATGTATGGTCCGGGACACGTCGTAAGCCTGCGCCACGGCAAGCATGACAATGATCAAATCCTTGCTTCAAGGATATAATCCAAATCCGTTCCTTAACTTTAAGGAAGACTTTGCACAATGACCCTTAACTATAAGGTTTCATGTCATTTGTTCATATTCTTTATTCTTTGCTTTCATGTTCTTACCCTTTGTATTCTTTGTTCTTATTCTTGAGATCATGACCATGTCATTACACTAACTCTAGTGTTCTTTGTTTTTCGCCGATACCATTACACTAACTCTAGTGTTCTTGTTCTTTGCCATGTCATTACACTAACTCTAGTGTTCTTTGTAACTTTCTAATGCCACTCGATCTATATGTCACTTTGTCCTTGTTCTTTAACCACTAGGTTCTTTCTTTCACTCTTGCACATATAGGGTTAACCACTAGGTTCTTTGTTCTTTAACCACTAGGTTCTTTGCACATGCAATTCATATTCCTTTACCCTATCATGCACAATAGCACTATCACATATATGCTCAATAAATGACATATAGACTTAAAAGGAAGTTCAGAGTTAGTGGAAGCACCCCCTACCTCGTGAGTTCACTAGGATGCTCAAGTTCAATTTCCGCAATCCGCGGCCGCCAATTTTCAATCAAAAAAAATAAGCCGATTTAGGCTTTATACACATAACTCTCTATATGCTTTTCGCCTAGACGACCAGTACGCTCGAGCGAGTCGGAAACGTCCCCGATTACAATACCATAGGGTCAATTTATTTAGAAAACCCCCACAAGCAAGAACCCCAATTTGGTGCCCTAGCTCGACTTCATACATCAAAATCGTAGTTTTGATCTCAACGAAACACTCGAGAGGATTTCTTATTGCAAGAAAAGTCCATAAAAACCATCCTTAGGTTTTTCTAACCCCTACTTAGGGTGTAACCACAAAGGAGAGAAAAGCTTACCTTTAAGCTTTCCCTTTTTCTTGCTCTAGAGGTGAAGGAGAGGGAGTTAATCCACTTCTTCTACTTCTTCTTCACCTTGCTTTCCTTCTTCTCATTCTTCTTTGAGAGAGAGAGAATCCTAGAGAGGGAGAGGGAGCTCCTCTGTTTACTTGGGCAGGAGGAAATGAGCAAACACCCCCCCCCCCTCCCCCGCATATAATACACATATTGCATATATGCCACTAAGCCCCTCCACTTTCATCTAATTAATCAGCCTGAACTGGGCATTTTTCGGGTGCAGGGACCGGTCTCCATAGTCAGGGACCGGTCCCAAAGGGTCTTCACCCGGGACCAATCACGTGTGGGGACCGGTCTCCACTTTGAGATCCGGTCTTCATGGTCCGGTCTCCACTCGATGTCCGGATCCCGAGAGCAAGTTTTCCAGGACTTAGCCAAATTTCTGGCTGTTTCCCTCTTTTCGCAAACAGAGACCGGTCTCCACTTGATGTCCGGTCTCATGGGGTCCGGTCTCCACTTGATGTCTGGATCCCGAGAGCTGGTATTTCGGGACTTAGACGAATTTCCACCCTCCAAATTTCTTGCGCGCACAGAGACCGGTCTCTACCACAGGGTCCGGTCTCTGAGAGCCAAATTCTGCAGACTAGCAAATTTTCTCGACTTCTTTTCTTGTTAGCTCTCGAAGATCACCCTACAATGCACTTTTTGCATTGTAGACGCCTTCGGCCTTTCCAAAGCATTTCATCATCGAACTTTGATTATTTTGACTGAAGTTCGACATTCATCTACCGAGTTGTCGGTGTATTACATTACAAATCTCATGTTGCTCGGCTTCAGCAGGTTCCTCAACTTGGGCCTGAGCGGCGAATACCTGTCCGCTCGGCGCTGATCGTGTCACCTCAGGCTGACACAGAGTCATCGCGCGTCCAGTTGACATAGCAGCAGGTGGCGTTCCTCCATAATAGGCCGGCGTCGCCGGAGTCGATGCCACTGACGGGGTAGGCGGGGCCTTCGCGGGACAGTCACGGCTCATATGCCTTTCCTGTCCACAGTTAAAGCACTTGCCCTGCCGTTGCCTACATTGCTGCGCCTGGTGGTTCCCGCCACTGCATATAGTGCATCGCCGCGGCCTGCGACTCCACGACTGTGTCCGCGGGTTCTTCGGGGGTTTCTTGGAACTCGACTGTCCCCCCGAAGGACCGCCCGATCGCTTCTTTCCTTTATTTTTGGACGCCGCTATCAGCTCACGATCCTCGCGCACATGTGCATCACCATGCTCTGCCCATAGTGCACGATCGAATATCTCTGCATAAGTCGTGAGCTTCAATATTTGCACGGCTCGATAGATAGTCGGCCTGAGTCCTCGTAAGAACCAGTCCGCTCTGTCCCTGTCATCTCGAACAACCTCCGGAACACAATCTATAATGTGGGAGAATTCCTGCTCGTACTCCGCTACAGAGCGGTCTTCCTGCCTCAGTGTCCTGAACTTCTCCTGCAGCTTTCACTTCACTGTATCAGGGAAGTAGTTGGCGTACATCGCCCTCTTAAACTCCTCCCAAGTCATAGGTGGAAGATCCGTAAGTCGATCTTGCTTCAGTCGCTTCCACCACACTTTCGCCGTCTTCTCAAGACAATGTGTGGCGAAATAGACTTTGTCCTTCTCCGAGGTGTGGAAGTCCTCGAACATCGTCTCTATCGAGTCAACCCACGACTCGACCATCTCCGGCTCTACTTTCTCTCATTCGAAGATCGGCGGGTGGAACTTCATAAACTTAATAAGGGCCGTCAACAACCGCCCTTGTTTTGTCTCTTCGGTCGATGCATCGAGGGTTGCCGAACCCGACGCCGCCGGAAGTACACTCGCCGGTAGAGGACACGCTGCCACCGGAACTGCTGCCACACCCTCGCCCTCAACCGCCTCAGGTACATCAGCCGGGGGCGCGGGTGGAGCACGATTCTCGGCCGCCAACGCAGCCATCGCCGCTATTTGCTGCTCCATAAGCTCCTGGAGCCGATCGAATCGACCACTCAACGCAGTAATTTGCGTCCGTAACTCCTGCACCTCGCTAGGACCTGATGACTCTGGCATCAAAGGAGGCTCAGCTAGATCGGGTTCTCCCGAAGACGATGCCGGACCCGTCCTACGCGTGTAGCGTCTTGGAGACATTAGTTCTTGAAACTCAATAACCGGGTCAATTAATTTAACCCATCAACTTACTCGTGATCGTTAGTCTACATGACTCAACATTAAAATTTAGACGGAAGCACGCAAGTGTACTCATTCTAGACTCTCGGTGTCATGTTGTCGGCCGCCCAACACAAACACTTTAAGCCAAGAACTAATACTACTTGAGTCCGTCTCTATTCACAACTAGAGACGCTTCAACTACTTCGACCCAATCGAATCAGCTTCCGCCACTCGGCATAGGTTCACGTTCCGCTCACGTACCTATAGCCTTAAGGTTCACCATCCTAGGATCTCCTAGGTCCATCCTAGACTCTCTCTTTTCTTGCTCTTAGCTTGCTCTGATACGAACTTTATACCTGTCACGCCCCGAGACCGCTACCAATTTGGTCCAGTTCGGGCGCGCCGAACGGACAGCATCTCCCCTGTCCGTCTAAGGCTCACCAACCAAGTCATGTACAAGAAATTCCCAGGACATAATTCTATTGTTACGGATTTTATGTTGGCATATTTCGTGAAGTTTGTCGGAGTCTTGAAGGTATAGAGAAGATGAGACGGAGATCGAAGACTCGCAGACTCAAAACATAAATCCACAATGCTCGGTAAGTTCAAATACTGATGATGATGATTTATAAACATTAAAAAGTATTTGGAAGACTTAGGATGGTTTTAAAATGAATAACTAGACAAAACTAAGCCTTTCATGGTGCAAGGACCGGTCTCTGATCTTGAAGACCGGTTCCCGTAAGTCCTCTCTGCGGAAAAGCTCTGAAGGATCGGTCTCTGCCCTTGAGGACAGGATGCATCAGGGAAGGACCGGTCTCTGTTCTTGCAGACCGGACTCCGTAATTGGTTTTACTGATACGCAGAGAGAGACCGGTCTGGGTGGCTCGAGACCGGCCCCCGTAGGTTGAAAATGATATTGACGGAAGGGTGGACCGGTCGAAGGGGTTCAAGTCCGGACCTCCAAGACCGGTCTCTCCTTGTGAAGACTGGTCTCTGGTGTCGTGAAAATTTCTAAAATTCAGATTTTCAAATCCTAGTTTATCTCTAAGTCTTCTAATTGGTTTTAAATATCATATTTTCAAATCCTAGTCTATCTCTATATTTTCTAAACTTATAAATAAGATGTGGGGGTGTCTCTAAAAGATGGTTAGGCCTAGATTAGTTATGAAAAACCCTAGAAGCTTGTAGGTAGCCGTTTTCCTGATCTTCTACATCAAGCTTCTCCCAAATTGATTCTCGGTGTCCTAATTCTTAATGTTTTTCTAGAATCAATTTGAGAATTGCTTAGAGATTATTCCCATAGATCTTGAATGAGAAACTAAGCAATAAATCATTATCGATCGTATTGTTCTTGCTCCGGACGGAGTGCGTTCGTGGATTCGAGTGGGCGTCGTGGATTCGGGGTGATCGAGGCTTCATGGATTCGAAGTGGAGGCGTTCGTGGATTCGGACGTGAGGCGTGGACAACCCGGCGGCCTGCGCGGAGATTCATAGGAGGTCAAGAGAGGTTAAGTCCGTAGAGTTGGTAATCACCTTGTAATCTTTTTTCTTAGTGGATTGTTATTCGCGTGTTGGTCCCGTGGGTTTTTTACTCCGAGTTGGAGTTTTCCCACGTAAATCTCGGTGTGTTTTATTTTCCGCATTTATTTTTAACGCATCGAGTGTTTGTGGTTTTTGGCCGGTACACCTATTCACCCCCCTCTAGGTGTCGGATACAATCTAGATAGATCCTTGGGAACCCCATAAACTTTCATCTATAATATACATGATTACATGACGATAACGAATGCACCTAAATGTGCCAACAAAATAATAGCAAGATACAAGTAATCATACAAGTAAATAAAGAGAGATAAGTCTATCTATTACATCATTCACCATTTGCCTGTTTACATCAAGTTTATATTTTTGTAACTTCAAAATAAATATATACATTGTTTCCTCCAAATATACAACTATATCCAAAAGGGTACCGAGGGATGCTCTAATGCATAGGAGGCTGCTACTCAACTAGGGCGCGACGCTCTTACCGCGGTCCTTATCGGTCGCCCTCGAGCTTGAACCTGTAATAGAGTGGGGTGAGAACTATCTTCCATAGTTCCCAGTGGGCTCGGCTGCCGACTCCGCCGATCTCCTCACTAGGTCTAAGTAGGCATAAGCAGATAGATAGATAGATAGATACCTTAAAGCTGTAAACAATGCATAATAAATGTAACATTCTACTATGCCTGGATTAACAAAAGTATAGATGTAGCCATGAAATCTCTAACATGCTACTATGTCTCTATCAAGTATGTATGCCACTCTGTGCCCAATTCACATAACTCCTTGGAGTTGTTACCCAATCCTTTGGCTGGTCCATAGGCGCGACCTCGACTCACACCTCAAACCCGTCTATGAAGGAAGACTCGAACCACCCGAGGGGTTGTCTGCGGGACCCCACATAGGCTATCCCTTGGGACCCAACATAGGCTATCCCAATTGTTTCACGTGTCAAGACTCCGGAGACTCGCACTACCCGTGTGGAGCGACCACCACGAGCGCTGAACAAACTGTGTGAGTATGATCTCATCCTCCACCATGGAGGGCATCCTATCACAAGGGTCATCATGCTCAAGTGTTCTCTAACACTATGTTCCATTGCCAATCATCAAGTTCTATGCTTGGTTCACATGCCTCTAGTGTTCTTTACACTAAGTTCAATGCCAATCATCAAGTTATCTACTTGGTTCACATACCACTGGTCATCATGCAAGATCAAGTTACAGTTCAACTCGTCTCTAGGGTTCTATGTCATATAACTCATTCTCATGCACTCTACGTCCATATGCCAAGCCTACAATGCCGCAATATAAGGGAGCATGCAAGAATAGTAAAAAACAACTACATATACCCTATCATGCATGATGCTACATGTATATACACATATATGAAATATGACCAATACAAGTTACTTAGACATAGGAGGCAGTTCGACAGCTTCGGGATGGCACCCCCTACCTTTAAGTCGTTTTCAATCGCTACTTTGACACTTCGGGTCAATTTACAGTTTCGAGCCTTCATTTTGCTCGGATCTCTTAAACCCCTCATCGGATTGACGAACCGTCGCCTCCAACGTGTTTAAATACCTATCAATACATTAGATATACGGTTAAATTAGATCAAGACCCAACATTGTGAAAAATCCTAATTTGAGCCATAGATTTTACCTCAAGCAAAATCTACCATTAGAGCCATAATTTCTTGTGCAAATCATCTCTTAGGGAAGTTAGGGTTCCAATAAAATTGTTTCTAGAAGATAAGAACCTTCCTAGAAAAATCCACCATGAAAGCTCTCATGAGCTTACCTCTATAGAAGGCTTCTAGGGTGGAGAGGAAGGAGATGACACCAAAGATCTTCCTCCTTGCTTACTTCTCCACCAACCCCTTCTCTTCTTCTCCTTCGTCTCCTTCTTCTTCTTCTTCTTTCTAGAGAGAGAGGGAGAGAACTTGTGTAAAGGTGAGAGAAAAATGAGGGTGAAAGAGAGGGGAAATCCCTCTATAGCCCTTCTTTTGTAACAAAATGCCATCAGCCCCCTCAACTTTACATACTGGACACTGCCTCAGTATGGGCAGTTTTTGGGTGCGGAGACTGGTCTCCATATGCAAAGACCGGTCCTCGAGAACAATGTCTCGGAGGACAACCTTCAGCCTGAAAATTGCGCGTACGGGAACTGGTCTCCATCCGAGAGACCGGTCCCCCGGAGACCGGACCCTGTCCTCAAGACCGGTCCTCGAGAGCTAATCCTCTTTGGCCGCCCTTTCTGATAGTTACCCAACATACGGGAACCGGTCTCCCCAACCCGAGACCGGTCCCCGAGAGCAACTTGTTGCACAGAGGATTTCCCTGCGCAACCCACTTACGGGAACCGGTCTCCGTCACCAGAGACCGGTCCCCGAGAGCAGAACCTGCACTTATAAGATTTTTCATAGTTTTGCTCTATGAAATTTTCACGCCCGGGACCGGCGGAAGCCGCCGCGCGTGCGGACCGCCGCGTATCTACAACATACAAGGCGTCTAGCAAAAACGATAAATAACCACGAAGATAAGAAGAATCTAGAAGCATCAGAGCAGTATAACAACTAGAATTCTAAACTAATAAGTATAAAGAAGTGACTAAAAGTAAAGTACCAATCTCTAATATAAACTATAAAGAGAGTACAACAAAAGAAATCCAACACCACTATAACTAAGTACATGGTAGTCTCTACATAGGGATACAAAACTCTCTCAATCTCACCAAAGTACAAAAAGAGAAAAACCCTACAAGGTGGAAAATTTGTGCTAACTAGCTAGCGATTCCCTTGCCGCGATCCCTTGCGTCCGCCGGTGCCGAAGGCTCTGAAACACATAAGAAAAAGGGGGCATGAGAACTATTAAATAATAGTTCCCAGTGGGCAATTACTGACTTCAGTTGCATGCTCCACTAGGCCCAAAACTAAGCAAGTAAGTATAAACGATAATAAGCGATATGTAAATAACATGTAAACTACTAAACACAATATCTCTACTTAGCATGAATTTGCATAAGTAAGCTATTCTAAGCATGAATAGAAAGCGTTATAATTAACATGAAGTTCCCAACTTGATAGTAAAAGACTAAGTTTACTATTCTAATTAAGATCTATAATGTCCACAAGTGATAGTAAAGTGTTAAAGTTTACTATTCTAGTCAAAGTCCACGCTTTCTTTAAACTACATTAAGTTCAAGTACAATAAGATCAACCCGAAGGCGATATGGCCGATGCCCACCCGAAGGCTGCCTAGCCCAAATGCCGAGCCTAATGGCCCCGTAGTAGTCAACATTCCCACCCTAGGAATGAGACTGTCCCACGGCAATCCACTGCGGCGCCCAATCCCGCACGGCGAATACAAGAAACGCGTTGGCCAACTCCGAGTGCCGAGCGACCTTCACAAGCATGTGCGAATGAGCACAATGGCATATAGTCACAAAACTCGTCACAAGTCCCAAATCGTCATGTCTCTAACATGGAATGTACAAGTGTCCAAAAGGCCTATCTCTATGTCATCATGTCTCTAACATGGAAATAATAGATGTCCAGTGGCCTATGTCAAGTCTCTATGTTGCAGTTTCATAGTTTTCTAAGTTAAGTGCCGCTTGATGACACTTAAGCTTTTCTAAGTTCCAACAAGAGTTCGATATTTACAATTACATTATCCAAGCTATATAAACATGAATGGCACACTCCCAGGTGCCCACAAATCCCACCCACACATACATGCTGTTTAACCCCGAAAGCTCTACTATATAGAGTGAAAATTTTATCATACATGAGGCATGCATTTTAAGTGGTTCAAAATTCATAATAAATCTATTTAGCATGAATATGCATTCAAAATAAATAAATCAAACCGAATAAGCATTTAGGAGCCATTTGCTCCTATGCTCATGAAGCCAAACCCACCAAGTGCGAAAAGCGTTGCTCCGAACCGCTAACGAAGCTTCGATAATCACTCCTAGAGTCCTAAAAAGTTCACCCTAGGAGTTACAAGCTAAGAAAATAAACCTTGAGTTCACACTTTAAGGATTTCGACGAAAGGTTGGAGAAAACTCACCGAATGTGAAGGAAGTACTCTTGATCTCTAAATGGGAGTTAGAGTCCTTCTAATCCAACCTAAATCAAAGTTCTAAACCCATCAATTAGGTCCCAAAGGCCCTAAATCGAAAATCCCCAAATCCTAACCCTAGAATCCCATTCTAGGGTTTCATCTCACAAAAACCCACAAAAACCAAAACTAGAGGAAAGAGATCATTCACATACCTCTAAGAACCTCTATACCAAGCTCAAAAAGCCCTAGGCTTGAAGTTTGATCCACCACAAAGCTCCAAAAGGCAAGCTCCAAGCTCCAACAAGAAGACAATGGCTCTATCAAGCAAAAAGAGCAATCTAAAAATCCCACCAAAACCCTAGAAAACACAAGGGAGTAGAGAGAGAAGCTCCTTACCTCCTTCTCTCTTGTTCTCAGCACAAGAAAAAGCCCTAGGGGCAAGGGGTGCTATATTAGAAGCAATAAAATGCTAAAACACCCCTGCAGTTTAAACTGCTCGAAACTGCCAGTTTAAACCGGTACAAATCCATTTTGTACCGGTATAAACCCTGCGAAACGCCAAACCCGAGCCTCGGGTTTGCCAAGTCTGCCCTTTTGTACCGGTATAAATCTTGGTCTGTACCGGTATAGCCATCATTTTGTACCGGTATAGACACCATTTTGTACCGGTACAAGGCACAGAATTTCCAACCCGAGAGCCACCTAAAATCTAACTTTTTGGACTTTAGGGCTTGGGACACATTCCCAAACCTCGGTACACGCGCCATAGGTCGGAACACAGTCAACGACCCTCCAGAAAATCTAGAAAAGCTCCAACAAGAGTCAAATACTCGAACTCCGCAATTTGCGCAAGTCCAGTATGTTATAGAGGCCCTCGCCAATGCACTTTTTAGGTTTCTAACGCCTTCGGTCTTTCCGAAGTGTACCCAATCGACAAGTAGTCGATTCTAGAAGAAGTCTAATCCTCGGATTTCGAGAATTCCTTCATTACAGGCCGTGCTGGGCCGACCACTAGCCCGTTTCGGCCCGAAAAATGTGGGCCGTGCCGGCCCGGCGTGACCTACATTACACCCCTACCCATAAGTCAAACTAATGTTTTAAATGACAATGAAATAAATAAATTCCAACATATATAGCACCAAGAATGTAACTCTTCGACAATAAATATTTATGCAGATAGTTCTATCCCTAGAAAGTCACTAGGACTTTGTTTCTTAATATATCGTGCGAATGTTGCTATTTACAAAATATAGCTTAAAGAAGCATAGAAGGTATACGCGGCTGATCAATCTCCCAAAACATTTATATTGTAGGACGCCAAGAAAATTTGGAATTTTCATAAGAACAGGCTAGTCTATTTAGTAATTTGGGCTTTAGTTTTGAAATTCTATTATATGAATATCAACTTTTGATGGACTTATATGCAAATAGAAAAATTTTTACATGAGACTAACATGCTAAAAACTGCAAAAAAAGATCTGAACAAGAAGAGTAATGCTAGAGACTAAAAATCATATTGGGTTGTAATTTCTAAAACCCCTTGGATGAGGGGGTTGTAGACATTACAACCCCTTCGGCTTATGAACTTAACTAGCATATCGATCTCTAACAAGAATAATAGAGGCAAGCTGCACTGTTACCCCTGGAGGGTTATGAAAGGTTCACTATGGGCCCTTATAATTTGTATAAATGGAACCTTGTCCATTCATCCAATCAACTATATTATTTGATGTTAAGCTCCGTGATTCAAAAGGAAATTTTGCTACTATATAATCAATTAGGTGGGATTGCGCCGTTAAAAGCTGAGCTCTAACTTATGCCTTTGTTGGCGTATACAAACTTGGGGTTATTTTTTTTTTGTTTCCTAATACTCAGGCTATCTTAAAGGCAGATGGTGCAATTGGCCAATTTGATATATTTATTGAAGTTCGGGGTCATTAAGTTTAATCTAAAGAAACATGAATCAAAATAAAGCTTTTAAAAAGTTTAGGGGATAACACTTGCCAAAAGAAAACTATGCTTAGAAATTAATATCAAAACTTCATTTTGTATCCCAATAACAAATCACACCTGTCTTATCTAATATGGGCACAATTGATGCCGACATATCTTAAACTCGGTTTTAGTGATTCAGTGCTGATAACCCCATGAGCACAAATCATGGGCCGTAGTAAGGAATATGGTGACGATATTCCATTTATATTCTTTAATACTAAATTTAGTACCTATACAGTTTTGACACCCAACAATAACACTCCGGTTAGGAGCTCAATTTTTTTTGGCCCTCTAGAACTAGCTAGTAGCTAGCCCCTTTTTGTGCCATATCTAACCTACCTTTCAATTCAATACATTGTTTTAGGACAATGGTACTTTCAAGTCATATACATCACAATACGGTGAGGGTGGAGAGGGCTCCTTTTGAAAATAGCTAGACACGGGATCTCCCTCCATTTCACTAGTCCAAGAACCCACTAAACTCTCTTGGTTCTCTTCACTCCCTACTCCCAACCCGAGCTCCTTCTCTAAGTACTCCAACCACCCGTTGACTTCACAACTGTTTGATTCATTCCCTTCCGATGTTCTTTGGATTCCCCTTAGATCCAAACTCCTCCATGGGCACCATTTCTTGACTATACAACCTCGCATGTTCGTCTTCGATCATGGTCCAAAACTCAGGCTCGATAGGTATTTCCGAAATCTTGAGGGGATCTTTCTCATCTTCTTCCATTTCAATATAATGAAGGGCTTCTCTCGCTTCATTGCTTGTATCGGAGTTTGTTTCGAAGGAATTCGACGATGATGAGCATGATGACACTGATAGAGAAGTCGAACCGATATGTATAGTGCTACGGATGTTTCTGGTATCGGTGTCCTCAGGTTGGCTTGAGATAGGATCCGCTAGCATGCCCAGTATGTCGGTGTTGTGCTCGATAGGAATCTCAAATTTCTCAAGAGTAGGATTCATTGGATTAGATTTTGGGTTGAGATGATCATCACCATCACATTTCATCCCGCCTTGATCGGAACAAGATGTGGATGTAGAAGAGGAGGGGCTCATCGCGTCTTTTTGCTTGCTCTTCTTAATATTGTGATCTTTTGATGCCAATCGCTTCTTCAAGTGCGTGTTCCACACATTCTTAATCTCGTTGTCAGTTCTCCCTGGTAGGCAAGATGCGATTTTCGACCATCTACATGATCAACCAATGTTTAATTAATGTCTAATTTGACTGAATAGGAATGCAAAGTACTAAGATTGAAAGAAGCAAATGATATAGTTTTGATCATTGCTTTGGCATCAAGAATACTTGATGGGATGCGCCATACTTGTTTCCAAGTAAATCGTGCAGCTTTATTATCGTCTCCTCTTCTTCTTGGGTGAAGTTCCCGCGCTTGATGTCCGGTCGAAGGTAGTTGATCCATCTTAGGCGGCAACTCTTCCCGCATCGAAGCAAACCTGTTGAAATCACACAAGAATAGAGAAAAAGTAAAGACAGAGCCAAGACTGCCGACTAAACTCATGTCATTGTTGCATTGTCCACTATATATATATATATATATATATATATATATATATATATAGAGAGAGAGAGAGAGAGAGAGAGAGAGAGAGAGAGAGAGAGCGAGAGAGTAGACCTATTATGCTATCGAAGCATAGAGGATCCGGTGCTTTCGATTTTTTGGCCGTTAGATTAGCCTCTTTAATCATTTTTAACCTTTGGATTAATACTATTACCTTATGGGGACCACTCAACCCTAGGGGTACTACTCAACTCGAGAGGACCGCAATCAATTCAACCGTATAATTCTTAATCCAACGGTCAAAATATCTAAGCATCAAATGCTCTATACTTCCGATAGTATAGTAGCTCTACACTATATATAAATATACAGAGAGAGAGAGAGAGAGAGAGAGAGAGAGAGAGAGAGAGAGAGAGAGAGAGAGAGAGAGAGAGAGAGAGAGAGAGTTGAGCTAGAATACTCTCAAAAGCACCAATGGGGTGGTGCTATTGAATTTTTAGCCATTGGATGGAGAAATGTAGGGTTGAGATGATAGTGGTAGATGGTGGTTGGTGGTGGTAGGTGGAATAGTGTTAGATCCAAAAGCTATTTGTAATCGAAGTAGATCCAAGAGTTAGAAACCTAAAAGAAAGCAACAAGGGTTGGTGCTTCTAAAAGTATTATAACTCAATTATATATATATATATATATATATATATATATATATATATATATATATATATATATATATATATATATATATATATATATATATATATATATATATATATATATAGTTGAGCTAGAATACTCTTAAGAGTATCGAGCCCATTTTACTCTCGAGTTGTTTTCGATGATAGAGCTTTCAAATTGATGATCGGCTCAGTTGAACATGATCTATACCACTTAAAGTGTTTAGAAATCAAATTTCAAATATTTTCGACATCATTTGCCTAATGATCAAAGGGTTTCAAAATTTGTAATTTTAATGGTGGATAAGCGACGTTGTCTCGTTTAACCGTGCAAAGCTAACTAAATAAATTGAATTTTTGTTAGAAAATTCTTTAAACTATTTAAACCCAAATCAATACTAAAGATCTTGATTACAAGACTCCTATCATCATTTTTTAAAGAATATTCATTTTCAACCATTCATTTTTACTCACTAGATGAATACAAGAACAATATCGAAAGTGCGTGAAATTTGATTTCTAGGTAGTTTAAATGGTTTAGATCATATTTAACGGATCACAATTTGAAAGCTCTATCATCGAAACAACTCGAGAGTAAAATGGGCTAAGATTTTAAGAGTATCTAGCTCAACTCTATATATATATATATATATAAAGAGTTGAGCTAGAATACTCTCAAAAGCATCAAGGGGTTGGTTTTTCAGTTTTTAGCCATTGAATGGAGAGATGTAGAGTCGAGATGATGGTGATAGGTGGTGGTAGGTGGAAGGTGATAGGTGGTGGTAGGTGGAATAGTGTTTGATCCAAAAATTATTAGCAATCAAGGAGTAAATTCAAGGACTAGAAAGTCAAAAGCACCAATGGGCCGGTTGGTGCTTTTGAGAGTATTCTAGCTCAATTCATATATAAAAGTCTAAATGTTAGGCACTTGAGGACATAATCTCGTTTTCTATTCTTGACTAAATGGGATCGGTTCACTTGCAAACAGAAATCTCAATGCTCCAATGCAACAAAAGTCGTATTTGCTGACTTTTAAATGCTGGTCTTTTCAAGCCAAGGCTTTGAAAGAACATTATCAATTGAATTCGAAGTCCATAGACTCTGGGAAAATCATGATCGTAATTTCTAAGGAAAAGTGTCGAGTACATATTATTTACAAAAAAAAGTTAAAAAAAAAAAAAAAAAGACAAACGTTCTTGAGTAGCTTAAACATGTGAAGAAAGATCAGTTGTTGTTGCATGAGAGAACTAAAATTGATTTTAGAGAGAGAGAGAGAGAGAGAGGGGGAGAAAGAGAGACCTGCTTGTTTGGGCAGAGCACGCCAGTTGCCGTGCCCATACTTCTGAATGTAGGCTATGAGCCTCATGTCCTCCTCCGGCGTCCATGAGCCTTTGTTCAATCCAATCTTCGCACAACACGGAGCTCGCCCTCTGCCCATGTTTGTGAAACACACACACGTACGCTCACACACATAAACACAATCACTACTAGAGATCTCGATCTTTCTCTCTCTCTATATTAATCCCTGGCACCCAACTTTCTCTACTTGCAAAGCAGAGGCGGAGTGAGTGACTGCATATATATACAAGTAGAGAGAGAGAGAGAGAGAGAGAGAGAGAGAGAGAGAGAGAGTGTGTGGAGACACTTCTGATAAGAACATTTGGGCCAACAATCTGGGCCTACGTTTTAGATTCTCTCCTCACCAAACCCTAGTAAACAGAACAAAGTCCATTTCATTATGCACATGTCAGGGTATCTCCCTCTTGTTTAAAACAGTCAACAGTACTGCTCACATCGCACACCATTTTTTCCAAGAACTCCTCGATCTGTATGTATCCCCTAAATTAGAGCACAGACATCGCATACATATATAATATTATATATTACATATAGAGCTCAAGTGACCATTTTTTGAGGAGATACAACACTAACTAAATCATAACCAGTATAGTGTGGGGTAGTTAGGCACTCATAAATTTGGCCCCATTAACCGTGGTTGTTGATCTCTCTTGGGTGTATGATTTGGACTCCACATTAATTTCTCATATTTCCTTAATTCCATTTTATTGCTTCTTAATTAGATCACCCACCTGTCATCATTAAGCAAGATAATTGCTGGGCAAAAAAAAAAAAAAGTCTCCTATCTTTCCTTTTTTTTTTTTTTTTTTTTTTTTCTTGAGATAGAGAGAGAGAGAGAGAGAGAGAGGGGTCTAGTTAAGCTTTTTAATTGTAAAGTTAATAACAAAAGGCTAACTAATCTCCTTTTGGAGACCTGTCCAAATTAAACAAAAGAATAGCACAGCTAATGAGTTCTGGTAAAGTTGGGTCCAAATTGGAGCGGACATGTCGGTGCGAGAATTTGCTTCGGCAGATAGTAAAATCACAAATAAGGAAATTTTGTTCACAAACTATTAAGATCATCACGGTTAATTAACTAATTTCAGTGAGTTCAAGGCTTTAATTTCCCACTTTGAATGTGAAGAAGAAACAAAAAAAATGTAATGGCTGCCGATCGATGATAAGCATGCCAGAAAGTTCTAATTAATTAAGGTCTTGCTATATACGCAATGGTTCTAATTAAAATTGAATATTCATTCAATTCGAAAGATGATATTCTCCGGATGATATATTGCAAATTAAGAGTGCACTACTCCATGCGTCATCGCAATCATCATCATAGTATCATGGCCGTCATCGCCATCACCACCTGAGAATCAATACGATACGTGTATTATTGTACGGCGCAAGGGCGACTACCCAGAATTGTGCAACATGCATGCGGAATTATTAGCTAGCAACAGTGCCAAGTCTACACAAAGTCTTCAAATTAACCTAAGCATATGTACAGTGCACAAGTTAACCTTTGTTAGTAGTACTGAGGCATGCATCTTAATTACATATATACATGGGATAATTTCATCCGTACTATAAGATACTATCACAGAAGAAACCTGAAAGAGAAAACACAAACTATATATACTTATTTTGTGTATTAATTAGTGCTAGCAATCACCATGCTTAGAATCAAAGCAAACAGAGGCAACTTATACTATGTCTGTATATAGAAATCCTTTCGTGGTAAGTTATTGGTTTCGTTTCACATGTACTACCACAATTTGTCTTAGGTACACAAAATTTAAGATTAGTACTTTACATCAGAGTAAGCATTTGACCAACCATGCATATTTGTCCATCCACACCATCAATCCCACGTTTTAGGTGACCAGAAAGGAAGAAACCACACTTTTGGCCAAACCCTTGCTCGGTCCCTTCAACAACCCTTTCCCTTCTTTAAATACAATTTCCCCATCCTAAGTCTTTGAGTTAGGGTAACCAACATTTAATGCCCCTTTACCTTACCTTTACCTAACTTTTGACATGTTTTCTCAGCTCTAAGAATTTTTTTTTATTGTTGTATAGGACTTTGTATTCGGGGGACCCAATAACACTTGCATGGTATGAAATGTTTTAGGTCTCAAATACTGACTGACTCCCTTCAGGTTTTCTACCTATTGCTCACTGACATTTTAGCTACCTCCTAGTCACTTTTCTGGTCAGGAGTGAAAGAAAAGTAGCAATCAAGAGAAAAAAAAAAAAAAAAAAACAAAAAAAGAAAAACGCAACAAAATTGCTGCTTAAGTTGAGTTCAACCAATTCCCTGATTGTGCATGAACTCAACTATGGAGTAAGTTCTTGGAAAAAAAGTATAAATCTGAATTTTAATGTTTTAATTTCATACAATATTTTCAAAATAATAGTTACTAAAACTTCAACTTATTTGATTTGCTGTTATAGATCTTAACTAGTATTTGATCGTGCACGGATAATATAATAATATAAAACAATAAAAGTTATTATGTGATGATAAAAAAATTCAAATTAATATTATATTTTTTAACAAATAAAAAAATATACTATCAATCTTAATTATAATACATATTAAAGTACAAAAGCGAGAAAAAAAAAATTATGGACCAAAATAAATACTCAAGTAAAAATTAAAATTCAACCCTGCTCTATTATCTATGAATTGGTGTGCAAAATAATTTGCATTTACATATTAATGTGCAAAACAAAATGATAATTAAAATTGAAATGAAAAATTACAAATGATATTAATATTTAAGCATATAATGAGATCGACTAAACTTTCATATTTGACATAAATTAGAGTAAGCATGAGTATATGAGAGACATACCAACTTTCAAGATTCAAAAATATATAGATATTGGTCTTCAAGAAAATATAAAGAAAAAAAAATTTTGCTGGATGAAGATGGAATTAAAGTATTTGCTCCAATAACAATATAGATAAATTGTTAGATAAGTGAAATGATAAATATCATAATATTAGTGATTTTTTTCAGAAAAATATCTAAATTTATTTACAAATTTAGATATTAATATTTAATATTTTAATATGTGTACCTACTATATTTAATATTTAAGAATCAATATAGTAGGTACACATATTAAAAATTGAATTTTAAAAATCAAATATTTGATGCATGTAACAACTCTTATGTGACGCACTGAGCTTTCGCAAATAGCAAGGTTCGAGTGTTGGATGTGGACCTGAGTTTTTCCAGACTTCCTGGAGGGTCGTTGACTATATTCCGACCTATGGCACGAGTCCCGAGAATGGTGGTTGAAATTTTAGCACCAAAGTCCAAAAAGTTGGATTTTGGGTAGCTCTCAGGTTGCCATATGCATTTCGGGCATCTGTACCGGTACAGACTGGGTGGTTGTACCGGTACAGACATGGTGGCTACACCGGTACAAATCGAAATTTGTACCGGTATACATGGCAGGCTTGGCAAACCCGAGGCTCGGGTTTGGCAGTTTCGTGGGACTTGTAACGGTACAAATGGGATTTGTACCGGTACACTTTGACAGATTGCGAACTGCGCGAACTGTAGGGGTTTTTCCGCGTTTTGGCCTATCCTATAACAGCACCTACGCCCCTTAGGGCTTCTTTTGTGCCGGGATCTTAGAGGAAACAAGGTAAGGTTTCACGCCCCGAGCCCGATCCTTTTGGCCGGTCCGGGCGCGTCAACATACGCCGAACGGACAGAGCTTCCCCTGTCCGCCCAAGGCTCAACAATTACAGATAGAGTATAAACTTTTGTACATGCGGAAGCATACAAAAACAGCTTGCACGAAGACAAGCAATAGCCAAAGTGAAAGTACTAAACTGAAACATACAAGTATTATGATTAATTGCAATCACATACATGTAAGTGTCTTTACATCTTTGAACTCTTTAAAAGCTTTTTTACATCCCTTGCATCATTTCTTTCTTACATCACATTTACCTCAAAATGAACTTCAATACTATAAAGTCGACAACTATAAATCATCAAGTACAAAAGATGATAATAAAAGGAATGCAACTACCAAAATAAAGTACTCGGGCGGTCTCTATCTAGGGCGCGACGCCCTTACCGCGATCCTCGGCCGGCTCGCTCGGTCCCGGCCCTGTGGAAATGGTGGGGTGAGAACTACAACGAAGTTCCCAGTGGGTTCGGCAACCAACCACGCCGACTTTCCCACTAGGTCTAATTCAAGCGTAGTAAAAAGAAAGGTAAGATAATAACCAGCTAACAAATGCAACTATTACGCTTGAAAGTAAACAATAAGATGCTCAAATAATAACTCATGATGACTGAAAGATCATAGTTCAATACCGAATCTCTTGGCTAACCCGCATGTTTCGCCCTCAACAAGACTCAACCAACTCAAATCCCGATTGTCGAGGAAACACTACAACCCGACGGGACCGTCCTCTGGGGAAACACTACAACCCAGTGATGACAACTCCGGAGCACATCGCCCGAGGGGGAGCTACCGCCCTCGAACAAGGACTATATGGTGAGTACGATCAATCCTTAACTTTAAGGATTCCAATTCCAATTCATTCCTTGACTTCAAGGAGACTATGTTCAAATGACCCTTAACTCTAAGGTTGTTGTCATAATGTCAATCTCATGACTCTACTAGTGTTATATACACTACTTGTTCTTGTTCTTTGATGCCACACATGTTGTCTAAGTATTCTAGACTCATCATTATCACATTCTCTAAGTACATGTCCAATGTCACATTCACTTGTCATTCACACTAAGTTCTTGTTCTTGTTCTTGTTCTTGTTCTTAACATGCATATATAGGGTTCTTTACTACTACAATATCATACAATTAAATCTCATGCATTTGAACTCGCAAAATGCAGGATAGAACTCATAATTACCCTATCATGCATTATGCTCAACATATACAAGAATGCTCAAAAATGACACTTAGACTTAGAATTTCGGTGTCCTTGGAATGCACCACCCACCTCTAAATATTATGGATGGGTTGCGGGTCAAGTTTCGTGCCCAACCGATCCCTAGTTTACCACCTGCGCGTTAAACAGAGCCTTAATCAAGCTAGTTTACATAGTAGCTCATAGATAGGCTTTTCGTTTAAACAAACGGAGTTGTCCCACACGTCGGGGATACTCCCAATTAGGTTTCTACAAGGTTAATTTGACCCTAGAACCTCTATAGCCAAAAGCCCCAAATTTGGGTGCTCTATCAAGACCCTACATGGAACCTTAGGTTTTGATCTCTTAAACAAGCAAAAGAAAGCTTGTTAAACCTCTTAGAGATCATCTAAACCCATTTGAACCATTTCTGGGGCATCTACTTGAAGCCCTAAGGATTCACCATGAGAGGACCTTGAGCCACCATGGATTTTCATGGAGCCCAAGCCTCAAGAGGCTTCTAAACAAGAGAGAAGCTCAAAACCCTAGGTTACAAGGAGGAAAACCCAAACCCTAACCGAGTTCTCATGGAAACCTCACCTTGATCCAAGCTCCACCTTGTAGGAGAGCTTCTAAGTCTTCTCCAAGCTCCAAAGCCACCAAGATCACCTTCTCCAAGCCTCTTCTCCTTCTTCTCCAAGCTCTAGGGGGAGATCTCTAGAGAGAGAAAGAGAGAAATGTGAGGGAGAGGAGAGAAAGTGAAATGGCTGTGGAAAGGGGAGGTGTTGGGTGTATATTGTGTTGCTACAATAGCAACTAGGCCCCTCAAATCTCGAAAATTGCATTCTGCCCAGTCTGGGCATTTTTCGTGCTCTCAGACTGGTCTTAGCCCTGGGGACCGGTCTCCTGATGTCCGGTCTTGGACCAATGTCCGGATCCCGTGCGCCACCCCACCAGGACTTAGCCATTTCTCTGGTTTTTCGCAGAGGATGTCCGGTCCTGACCGAGATGTCCGATCTTGGGATGTCCGGTCCTGGATCAATGTCCGGATCCCGAGAGCAGGTTTTTGGGACTTAGCCAAATTTCTGGCTGCTGCGGCTGCTGAGCCCGTGGCATCCGGTCTCCACCGATGGGGATCGGTCTTGGCTGCTGCAAAATCTGGAATTTTTCCAGATTTGCAGATTTTCACTTGTGGGTCCCCTTTCTCACTTCACATAGGTTCCAAAACACTTAGAACCTTGTGTTTCTCGACTCACTCCCCGTTCCGCTCATTTTGACAGAACTCGGCACGTTTTACGAGAAAGTGGGTTGTTACATAAGGAGCTCCCCTTCTCCTCTCTATGATTTTCTTTGGTTTGATTGGGTTTTTGAGGCTAAAACTTCTCCCTTTTGCCCTCTTTTGCTTGTTGGAGCCATCTCCACCACTAGAGGAGCTTGAAGCTTAGTTTTGGGAGCTTGAAGGAGAAGAGATCTTAAAGGTTTGAGAACTTTGGACTTGGATTGAAGCTTCAAAGAGGTAGGAAACATCTCTTCATCCTTGGATTTGGGTTTTAGTGCTTTCTTTTAGATCAAACCCTAGATTGAGGACTTAGGACTTATTTTGGGCATTTTGGATTTAGGGCTTTCGAGGCTCAATCTCTTGGATTAGAACCTTTCTCTAGGTCGGATTAGAAGGAATCTAGCTTCCTTTTAGATTTTCTAAGAAAATTTTTGTGCATTTAGGTGAGTATTTCCTTACCTTTTACCTTGTTGCTTAATGTTTGAGCTCATGGTTCATATTTAGAGTTTGTAACTCCTAGGGTTTACCTTGTAGGGTGCTAGGAGGAAGAATATAAGCTTAGTTAGCGATTCGGATCATCGCTTGGAGCATCAGTGGGTTTGGCCTCACCTAGCACAATGAGAAATTCTCATTGGTGCTTGTTTGCTTATGGTTAATTGGAAAATCATTCATTGTCATGTTATAAACATTATTCGTGAATTTTACAATGCTTAAAACACATGCCTTATGTATAATGCATTTTCGACCTCTATATTGTAGAGGGCCGCCTGGTAGATTTAGACATTGGTGATAGCATTCCTCTAGTGTTTGAGAACATGTTGTACTTAGTGAAAGTGACATGTAAATGATAATCTTGGATATAGAACTATGCATGACATAGGAGAAAAGCTAATGTGTAGCATACTGGACTTGCGCAAATTGCGGAGTTCGAGTATTTTTGACTTGAGTTCGGAGCCTTTCCACTTTTCTGGAGGGTCGTTGACTGTGTTCCGACCTATGGCACGTGTACCGAGGCTAGCGGATGAATCCCAAGCACTAAAGTCTAAAAAGTTGGATTTTAGGTTGCTCTCGGATTGAAGCACAGGGTGTACGTACGGTACGGGAAAAGTTCTTTGTCTTGACAATTGTTGCTATACCGGTACAGGTGGATTCTGTAGGTATGGGATGGGCGATGGATACCAACCCGAGCCTCGGGTTTGGGTCATTCGCAGGTGCATGCAGTACGGATCGGCTTATCTTAGTCTGACTGGCAAATTTCGAGCAGTTTAAACTGTATGGGTGTTTTAGCATTTTGTTGCTTCTATTAGTATCCCCCCCTCACCCTAGGGCTCCATTTGAGCACCCCCACTGCAGCAAAGAGGTAGGAGGAGCTTCTCTCTCTACTCCCTTGCATTTCTAGGGTTTTGGTTCGGTTTTTCTTAGGATTAAACCCTCTCGATCTTTTGCTCTTTTTGCTTGGTAGAGCCCTCCTCACCATTGTTGGAGCCTTGGAGCTTGTGGTTGGAGCCTTGGAGCTTGGGAGGGATCAAACTTCAACCCTTGGACCTTTTGGACTTGGTTTGAAGCTTCTTAGAGGTAAGCATCTAGCTCTCTTCACCTAGACTTGGATTTTGAGGCTCTTTTTGAGATGAAACCCTAGTTTTGGAATCTAGGGCTAGAATTGTAACATACTGGACTTGCGCAAATTGCGGAGTTCGAGTATTTGACTCTTGTTGGAGCTTTTCCAGATTTTCTGGAGGGTCGTTGACTGTGTTCCGACCTATGGCGCGTGTACCGAGGTTTGGGGATGAGTCCCAAGCCCTAAAGTCCAAAAAGTTGGATTTTAGGTGGCTCTCGGGTTGAAAATTCTGTGCCTTGTACCGGTACAAAATGGTGTCTATCTAGGTACAAAATGATGGCTATACAGTCTGAGACCAAGATTTATACCGGTATAAAAGGGCAGACTTGGCAAACCCGAGGCTCGGGTTTGGCTGTTTCGCAGGGTTTATATCGGTACAAAATGGATTTGTACCGGTACAAGCTAACGATTTGAGATTTGAAGCTGAGGGGTTTTTTAGCTATTGTAGCATTCCTATTAGTGTTCCATACACCCCTAGGGCTTCATTTGAGCCCTCCCCCAGCAGCAAACAAGGTAGGGGAGTTTCTCTCTCTAAACCTTTGTGCCCTTTTGGTTTTTTGGGTGGATTGTTAAAAGATTGATCTATCTTTTCTTCTCCTTTGGCCACCTAGAGCCATTGTCTTCTTGTTGGAGCTTGGAGCTTGCCTTTTGGAGCTTGATGGTGGATCAAGCTTCAAGCCTAGGGCTTTTTGAGCTTGGTGTTGAGCTTCTTAGAGGTATGTGAATGATCTCTTTCCTCTAGTTTTGAATTTTGTGGGTTTTTGTGAGATGAAACTCTAGAATGGGATTCTAGGGTTAGGATTTGGGGATTTTCGATTTAGGGCCTTTGGGACCTAATTGATGGGTTTAGAACTTTGATTTAGGTTGGATTAGAAGGACTCTAACTCCCATTTGGAGATCAAGAGCACTTCCTTCGCATTCGGTGAGTTTTCTCCAACCTTTTGTCGAAATCCTTAAAGTGTGAACTCAAGATTTATCTTCTTAGCTTGTAACTCATAGGGTGTGCTTTTTAGAACTCTAGGAGTGATTATCGAAGCTTCGTTAGCGGTTCGGAGCAACGCTTTTCGCACTTGGTGGGTTTGGCTTCATGAGCATAGGAGCAAATGGCTCCTAAGTGCTTATTCGGTTTGATTTAATTATTTTGAATGCATATTCATGCTAACTAGATTTATTATGAATTTTGAACCACTTAAAATGCATGCCTTATGTATGATAAAATTTTCACTCTATATAGTAGAGCTTTCTGGGTTAAACAGCATGCATGTGTGGGTGGGATTTGTGGGCACCTGGGAATGTGCCATTCATGTTTATATAGCTTAGATAATGTAGTTGTAAACATCGAACTCTTGTTGGAACTTAGAAGAGCTTAAGTGTCATCAAGCGGCACTTAACTTAGAAAACTATGAAACTGCAACATAGAGACTAGACATAGGCCACTGGACATCTATTATTTCCATGTTAGAGACATGATGACATAGAGATAGGCCTTTTGGACACTTGTACATTCCATGTTAGAGACATGACGATTTGGGACTTGTGACGAGTTTTGTGACTATATGCCATTGTGCTCATTCGCACATGCTTGTGAGGGTCGCTCCCTACAAGCCCGGCACTAACGCGTTTCTTGTATTCGCCGTGCGGGATTGGGCGCCGAAGTGGATTGCCGTGGGACAGTCTAATTCCTAGGGTGGGAATGTTGACTACTACGGGGCCATTAGGCTCGGCATTTGGGCTAGGCAGCCTTCGGGTGGGCATCGGTCATATCGCCTTCGGGTTTATTTTATTATACTTAAACTTAATGTAGTTTAAAGAAAACTGTGGACTTTGACTAGAATAGTAAACTTTAACACTTTACTATCACTTGTGGACATTATAGATCTTGATTAGAATAGTAAACTTAGTCTTTTACTATCAAGTGGGGAACTTCATGTTAATTATAACGCTTTCTATTCATGCTTAGAATAGCTTACTTATGCAAATTCATGCTAAGTAGAGATATTGTGTTTAGTAGTTTACATGTTATTTACATGTCGCTTATTATCGTTTATACTTACTTGCTTAGTTTTGGGCCTAGTGGAGCATACAACTGAAGTCAGTAATTGCCCACTGGGAACTATTAATTAATAGTTCTCACGCCCTCTTTTTCTAATGTGTTTCAGAGCCTTCGGCACCGGCGGAGGCAAGGGATCGTGGAAAGGGAATCGCTAGCTAGTTATCGCAGCTTTTCCACCTTGTAGGGGTTTTTCTCTCTTTTTGTACTTTGGTGAGATTGAGAGAGTTTTGTATCCCTATGTAGAGACTACCATGTACTTAGTTATAGTGGTGTTGGATTTCTTTTTGTTGTACTCTCTTTATAGTTTATATTAGAGATTGGTACTTTACTTTTAGTCACTTCTTTATGCTTATTAGTTTAGAATTCTAGTTGTTATACTGCTCTGATGCTTCTAGATTTTTCATATTTTCGTGGTTATTTATCGTTTTTGCTAGACGCCTTGTATGTTGTAGACATACAAGTGCGGGTCCAGCACGCGCGGCGGCTTCATTGTCCCTGGCGTGGATTAAATTGGTATCAGAGCCTAGGGTTGAGTCTTCTTGTGGACCTAGCAAACCTTAGGCAGGTTGGACTATAGGATATAGGCTCGTGAGAGACGAGGTCTACTTAACTTGTGAGCGAAAGTATTAAGAATGGGTATCTTGAATAACTTTAGTAAGTAGAGTTGGATCGAAGTGTATATCTTCTAACTCCGCGGAGGGTTACGTTGGCGGCCGACAACGTAACATCGGGAGTTAGTAGTAAATGACACTTCATTACTTTCGCATGATTTGGGTATTTATAGCATGAGCGGGGATACGATTGCGTGAGCTTACTAACTTGCGCTTTTATGATGTTGTAGTGACGATGCCGATAACTCGCTCGAAATCTGTTGGAGCGGACAATGCGGCGACTTTTGAGGAGGTCGAGGCCTCCGCTACCTCCGGAACCGGCAAGGTCCGTGAGTTGAGGGGCCAGCTGGCGGCCCTCACTGCCTTGGTGACGCAACGACGGCGGCACGGCGCATGAAGCGCATGGAGGACCTTCTCTTGCGGCGGGCGGGCTGCGAGGAGGCTCGGACCCTTCACCGCCACCGAGGTTGACTTACCGCGAGCGCGATCCCCGCGGCCGGCTCACACCGGACAACTCCCGGTTGAGCGCGGGAGGAGGACCGGGACACCCCGATATGAGCGTCGCCGGTGGCGACGGCATTTCCGATTATGGCTCGGGGAGCCGAGAGGGATCGACTCATGGGTCGCCTCAAGGAGTTTAGGAAGTGCGGTCAGGGATCTTTGACGGTGAGAACGTCGACCACGGATTGTGGAAAAGTGGTTGATGCACATGGAGAAGCTATCTGCGACACATTTGTGGAGGAGCGGGATAGGGTGTGGCTCGCCACCCACCACCTCGACGGCGAGGCCTACCGCTGGTGGATGGACATTCAGGAGAACCCCAGCACAGACTTGGCGGCTATTACTTGGTTGAAGTTCAAGGAACTTCTATTGTCACATTACTTCCCCGACAGTGTCAAGAGGCAGATGGAGCAGAGCCTGCGCAGCCTTACTCATGGGGATCGATCGGTAGCCGAGTACGAGAGGGAGTTTTCTCAGCTTCTGCATTGCGTGCCCTTCGTCGTGCGGGACGACGAGGATAAGGCCCGCATCTTCGAGCGTGGACTGAGACCGTCGATCTTCCGGTTCGTGCAATCATCGGAGCTTCAGACTTACCGACAGGTGGTGAACCGCGCGCTCACTGTGGAGAGCGGCGCGGCCATGGTACAGGAGAGACGCGAGGGCTTGGATAAAGGAAAGGGCAAGAGGCCCGCGGCCGTGGGTGCGAGCCAGACGCACTCTAGGAGGCCCCCGAAGCATCCGAGACACCAGCAGCGCAGTCGTGGCGCACCGCCCCAGCGAGGAGGACCTGACCGACGCCGGCCTCCCCGGTGTGTGATCTGCGGTGGTCCTCACCACCCGCCGCAGTGTCCACAGCGGGCAGGCAGGTGCTTCCAGTGTGGCCAGGAGTGCCACATCCGTACCGAGTGCGAGAGGTTCTTCACCGGCACCATCTTCTCGCATCGACACCGGCTCTACCGGCCGCCACCAGGGACCCCGTCGACACGATGCATCGGGCGGCCGACCGTCTAGCGCCGCAGCGAGGGGTCACGACAGCGCCGAGTGGGCGCATGTACGCCGCCTTGACGAGGCGGCGACAGAGGATGTGGTGGCAGGTATCATTTTACTTGATGGCATTAGAGTACGCGCATTATTTGATACCGGTGCATCACATTCATTTATAGATCGGTACATTTGCGAGTTGCATGACATCCGATTTGTTCCTTTACTACACCCTGGGCGTATTGTTGTACCCGACCACATTGTGGACGTGCGAGAGTATTGCCCCAGTTGCCCTATCCGGGTAGGAGATTGGACCATGCCCGCGGACTTGCGAGTAGTGCACAAGTTGGGGGATTTTGACGTGGTTTTGGGTATGGATTGGTTGACTAGATATTACGCCACTATCGATTGTGTTAATCGAACGGTTACTTTTAGAGAACCGGGTCGAGTGAGGTGGTGTATAGAGGATGCCAGAGTTCGCTTTTTGCGATGTCGATCAGTTCGTCTCGAGCTAGGCAACTGATCAACCGTGGATGCGTAGCCTATTTGGCTTGTATCGCATTGAGCGGTGAGGATGATACCCCTAGGATCGAGGACATCCCGGTGGTACGGGAGTTTCAGGACGTGTTTCCAGCGGAGCTACCAGGCATGCCACCTGATAGGGAGATCGAGTTTGTGGTAGATCTCGTTCCGGGACTACCCCGAGTCTCGAAGGCACCCTATAGGATGGCACCGGCGAGTTAAAGGAGCCGAGGGCACGATTACGGGATATGTTAGACAAGGGCTTCATTCGACCGAGTGGGTCACCTTGGGGAGCACCGGTTCTTGTTGTGAAGAAGAAGAACGGATCACTTCGTCGTTGCGTGGACTATCGTGAACTTAATAAAGTCACGATCAAGAATAAATATCCGTTGCCGAGGATTGATGATCTTTTTGATCAACTTCAAGGATCGAATGTGTATTCCAAGATAGACTTGAAGTCGGGATACCATCAGTTTAAGATTGCGCCCGGGGATGTCGCGAGGACGGCATTTAGATCACGGGATGGACATTACGAGTTCAGCATTTATGCCGTTTGGGCTTACTAACGCCCCGGCAGCTTTTATGGATCTAATGAACCGTGTCTTCAAGCCTTATCTAGACAGGTTCGTCGTGGTCTTCATCGACGACATCTTAGTTTATTCCCGAAGTGATGTGGAGCACGAGGAACACTTGAGATTGGTACTACAAGTGCTTCGGGAATAGAAGTTATTTGCACAGCCGAAGAAGTGCGAATTTTGGCTTCGAGAAGTGGCTTTTCTGGGACATGTGATTTCAGGATCAGGCATAGCAGTGGATCCTAGGAAGATAGAAGCCATTCAGGATTGGCCAAGACCGATGAGCGTCACCGAGATCAGGAGTTTCCTTGGTTTGGCCGGCTACTACCGCAGATTCGTGGAGGGCTTTGCGAAGTTATCTACTCCCCTCACGAGGCTCACGCACAAAGGAACTAAATTCATTTGGAATGCTGAGTGTGAAAGGAGCTTTCAAGAGTTGAAGCCGAGATTGACGACCGCTCCAATCCTCACATTACCTATTCTTTGGAGAGCGGGGTATGTGGTTTATAGTGATGCATCTCTTAATGGATTGGGCTGTGTCGTGAGGCAGGGTGACAAGGTGATCGCGTATGCATCTCGCCAGTTAAAGGAATATGAGAAGAACTATCCTACACATGACTTGGAGTTGGCGGCCGTGGTCTTTGCATTAAAGCTGTGGCGCCACTATTTGTATGACGAGCGGTGCGAGGTGTATACGGATCACAAGAGCTTAAAGTACCTTTTCACTCAGAAGGAGTTGAACTTGAGACAGCGCAGATGGTTGGAGCTACTCAAGGATTATGATTTGACTATTCTCTACCACCCGGGCAAGGCTAACGTGGTGGCGGATGCGCTAAATCGGAAATCTACCGAGAACTTAGCGATGCATGTTGTTACTCAACCGCAGTTGATCGAGCAGATGAAGCGGTTGGAGTTGGAGGTAGTGACTCCCGATACACCCTTGCGGCTGATGACTATGGTGGTGCAACCTACACTTATGGATAGAATTAGCGAGAAGCAAGCTCTTGACTTAGAGTTGCAAAAGATTCGAGACAATGATTGATGGTTGCACCGGCGACTTCCTAGTGGATGATCAGGGAGTGATGCGCTTTGGCTGGCGGATTTGTGTGCCGGCGGATGCGGGACTTAGAGAGGACATCCTTTAGGAGGCACACAGGGCACCTTATGCTATTCATCCAGGAGGCACCAAAATGTACAAGGACTTGAGGTTACTTTATTGGTGGCCTGGGATGAAGAAGGATGTTGGCGAGTTCGTTGCTAGATGTCTAACTTGCCAACAGGTGAAAGCTGAGCATCGAGTTCCAGCGGGAAAACTTCAGAGTTTGCCTATTCCCGTGTGAAAGTGGGAGAAGATCACCATGGACTTTGTGACAGGATTGCCTCGCTCTCAAGCTGGACATGATGCTATTTGGGTGATCGTGGATAGGTTGACGAAGTCGGCGCACTTTATACCTATCCATACTACTTGGGCTGGAGAGAAGCTCGCACAAGTGTACCTTGATGAGATTGTGCGACTTCATGGAGTACCTACATCGATCGTATCTGACAGGGACACTCGCTTTGTGTCACACTTCTGGAGGAGTCTACAGGACGCCTTGGGTAATAGATTGGATTTCAGCACTGCTTTCCACCCCGGAGTGACGGGCAGTCGGAGCACACTACAGACTCTTGAGGACATGCATCGAGCATGTGTGATTGACTTTCAGGGAGGATGGTCGCAGCAACTACCTATGGCGGAGTTTGCTTATAACAATAGTTATCAAGCAAGTATCAAGATGGCACCGTTCGAGGCATTATATGGACGAAAGTGCAGATCGCCACTTCATTGGAGTGAAGTGGGCGAAAGATTGGCTTTAGGCCCTGAAGTGCTCCAGGAAGCGAGAGGATAAAGTTCGAATCGCTCGGGAGCGACTGCGACGGCCCGAGTAGGCGGAGGAGTTATGCGGATAAACGCGACGAGACTTGGAGTTTCAGATTGGAGATCATGTCTTCTTGAAAGTCTCGCCGTCAAAGGGAATTCGGAGATTTGGAATTCGAGGCAAGTTGAGTCCTCGATTCATTGGACCCTATAAGATCTTGGAACGTATAGGTCCGGTAGCGTATCGACTTGCTCTACCACCGAACCTATCGGGCGTGCACAACGTCTTTCATGTATCGGTCCTTCGGAAATATATCCATGATCCGACTCATGTATTGGAGGCTGTACCCATAGAGCTGCGGGAGGATTTGAGCTTCGAGGAGCAACCAGTAAAGATCTTGGCTCGCGAAGTGAAGAAATTGCGGAATCGGGACATTCCGTACGTGAAGGTTCTTTGGAGCAACCACGAGGAGCGAGAGGCCACGTGGGAGCACGAGAGCGCCGCGGGAGCGCTATCCCCATCTCTTTCAGATGGAATCTTGAGGTATGAGTTCGTTTTAGAGTTTCGCGGACGAAACTCCTTTTTAGAAGGGGTGAATGTAACATACTGGACTTGCGCAAATTGCGGAGTTCGAGTATTTGACTCTTGTTGGAGCTTTTCCAGATTTTCTGGAGGGTCGTTGACTGTGTTCTGACCCATGGCACGAGTACCGAGGTTAGTAGATGAGTTCCAAGCCCTAAAGTCCAAAAAGTTGGATTTTAGGTGGCTCTCGGGTTGGAAATTCTGTGTCTTGTACCGGTACAAAATGGTGTCTATACCGGTACAAAATGATGGCTATACCGGTACAGACCAAGATTTATACCGGTATAAAAGGGCAGACTTGGCAAACCCGAGGCTCGGGTTTGGCGTTTCGCAGGGTTTATGTTACGGATTTTAAGTTGGCATATTTCGTGAAGTGAGTCCGGAGTCTTGAAGGTTTAAAGAAGAAGAGATGAAGATCGAAGACTCGTATACTCTAAACATGAATCCACAATGCTCGGTAAGTTCAAATATTATGGATGATGATTTATAAATATTTAAAAGTGTTTAGAAGACTTAGGATGTTTTTAAATTGAATATATGAATAAAATTGAGGTTTTCAAATCCTAGTCTATCTCTATGTTTTCTAATTGATTTTAAACGGGTTTCAAATCCTAGTCTATCTCTATGTTTTCTAATTGATTTTAAATAGGTTTTCAAATCCTAGTCTATCTCTAATTTATTTCCAAAATTAGATTTTCACAATCCTAGTCTGCTTCTAAGTCTTCTAAATCTATAAATAAGCGATGGGGGTTCCATTAATTCATATGCTTAGAGTTTAGACCATTATGAAACCTTAGAAACTTATTGGGTGCTTTCTTTCTTTCTTCAACAACAAGTTTCTATCGGATCAATTCTTGAAACCGTAATTTCTCGTTCTTCATGAAGAATTTATCCGGCTATTGCTTAGAAATATCTTCTACGGTTCTTTAATGATTATCTAAGCAATAAATCATCACCGATCAAATTGTTCTTGCTCCGGACGGAGTGCACTCGTGGATTCGAGTGGGCGTCGTGGATTCGGCGTGATCGGAGGCTTCGTGGATTCGAAGTGGAGGCGTTTGTGGATTCGAACGTGGGCGTGGACAACACGGCGGCGTGCGCGAGATCCGAAGAAGATAAAGAGAGTTTTGAGTCTGTGGATTCGGTAAATCACCTTGTAATCTTTTATTCTTAGTGGATTGTTATCGCGTGTTGGTCCCGTGGGTTTTTTACTCCGAGTTTGGAGTTTTCCCACGTAAATCTCGGTGTGTTTTTAATTTCCGCATTTACTTTTAACGCATCGATTATTTGTGATTTTTGGCCGGTACACCTATTCACCCCCCTCTAGGTGTCGGATACAATCTAGATAGATCCTTGGGGCTTCCCCGTAACTCACAATTGGTATCAGAGCGGGATCTAGATATATTGTTATCTAATGGCCAAAGAGTTAGTAGGTGCGTTGCAAACTTATGAGATGACATTTTCTACTAACCAATCTTCTTCCAAGTTTTTTCCTAAAAGTACAGGGGTTGCGTTGAAAACATCAAAGAAAGAAGACGTGGACTTGGATTCCGGTGAGGAGGAATCAAACGACGAGGATTTAGCTGAAACGTATCATCAACTCCTCATCGAATCTAAAAAGATGGCGAAGTATAACAAAGGGCTTAGGAATCGTCTACTTGACATTGAAGAGGAGAACAAAAATTTGAAAACAATGACGAAAGCTTTCGAAGAGGAAAAGCAAGCTATATTGAAAGATAATTCGATCATCCAAAAGAAGCTAGATGAAGCGGATTTAATGATCAAATCCTCTAAGAACAAAGTTGAATTTTTGGGGCATCAATTTGAGGAATCACACAAATCCAACAAAGAGTTGACCAAGGAAGTTCATCAACTCAAGTCCGACATTCAACAATTTTCTTAGGATCGAAGAAATTGGATCGTATGCTTGGGTTAGATCAAACGAACAAGTTGGGCCTCGGATACGAACGAACCTATGTTGAGAAGGATCAAACGTCAACATCTAATGTCTCAACAAATTCGAAGGAAAAGGTGTGTCACCGATGCGGCATCAAAGGACACATCAAAAAGTGTTGCCCGAATAAGGATAAGAAAAATCGATCGGCAACATCGAAACATCAATCGGCATCATCTATTACTCGGCTTCCCTCGGAATCAAAAGAAAATTAATTTGAGTCGAGTGCCTCTTTCGGACAGGTTTTCTAAGGAGCAACGGCGAGTTCGTAGAACCCACAACCGAATTGGATCTCTAAACCGAACCATCAAGGGAACCGGATTTCTAATTCAAAGTCTCAACGACAACATCAACCGAAGCTTCAAGCAACGAAACGACCGATGGTTGATCCAAAATCAAAGCAACTCAAACCTAACGTCGACAAGCAAAGCCAACGAAATATCCGACAAGTTTGGATCCGGAAAGGTGATATCTTTCCTTACTTTTTGTCTTAGTTTGTTTTTATTGTTTATTTAATGTTTTGATTGGTGCATATTGCATATTTTTCTTTCATTACATTACATGATTAGACGATGTTTGATCTTTAAAATTTGTTTTGAAAATTATTTTTAAGGAAAGATTTTTGGGGAGTTTTTTGTTTGACTAAAAATTTTTGAGAAGGGAGATGATTGAAAATCATTAAATTAGAGAGATTAAAGGTTTTTAAAAGAGCCTTAACCGGTATCTAAAGTCAATTCAAATTGAATTAAATTCATATTAATTATTGGTTTTACTCCACTTTTTATTATTTTGACGATAATTTAATATGTGATTTCTTCTTACATACATTCATCAAAATTTTGAAATTAATTTTAATCTCTTAGTATTTAATTCATCTTGGTTGTGAATATTGATTATAATTGATGGATATTTACTAATTGACTATGATTCGTCAAAATTATTTTCAATTGTGAGATTGTCTAATTTAGGGGGAGTTTGAATATTTAAAAAAAAAGGAGTAACTCCTATGATTATAAAGATGTGGAAAGAGTTACATGCGAAAGGAGTGTGAAAACTACCACCACATGTAGGAAAGAGCTACCACCCCGGTCGTCCGGTACGTGTGTGAAGCTACCTCATGGGTAATTATATGAAAAATCGAAAAGGTTGAGAAAAAATATATGTGAATATTTTAGAATTTTCGGCGTTATAAGGTGGTAGATTGAAAAAGATGCTCAAAGCGCCACCCCCGGTGTTTATTAGCTAAATCTCTATTTTGAACGGGTTGCGACAAATTGGTGTCAATTTTGCCAAATTTTTAAAAATTATTTTTCATCAATTTGCATCTTGATGACTTTAAAATATTAGATTATTTTTAATATCAAATTTTGATGATTTGATGTCTTTTAAAATCAAATAATATCTTATTTTCATCATAGTAATTTTTGGAGTACAATTTTTAATTTTTATGAAATTAATCTAATTTTGAAGGATTTTTGAGAAAACAAGGCATTTTTTTTATGAGGAGGATAGGGAGTGATTTTACCTTTTTGAGCCTCATTATCTATATTTTATCTTTTCTCTCCTAGGACTATTTCTAGTTTGCTTATTTTTGGTATCTAGATTTGTAACTATGACATGACTACTTTCTTTTTGCTAGTTTGCTTTTCTCTCTATTTGTGTTTCTTTTTGGCAATTTTTGACAAAAAGGGGGAGAATGAACAACAAGGTATAGAGGGAGAAGATATTTGGTATGGAGAAGATATTTGGTATTTGACGCATACACGAAGGGGGAGACATGATGAGATTAAGGAGGAGAAGGAGAGAATATTTTTGAACAACGAGAAGTTGGAGAAAAGAACAAAAAGGGAGAAGAGGTATAAAATATTTTTGAATATTTGTTGAAAATTTGTTTTGCAGGAAATCAATTCTTCAAGACTCCTAGTTGCGTCTAAGTCATAGAGTTTGTTTAGGAGTTGCAAAATTGTAATTTTGTATTTTTTTTGGATCTTTCACGCGAGAAGTTCATTGTTTTGGTGATGGCAATGAATTTCAATTTTTACTTTTGGAGAGATGAGCGTTGTGCGTATTTTTATGTATTTTTGGGTTTTGTCACGAAATTGCCAAAGGGGGAGATTGTTACGGATTTTAAGTTGGCATATTTCGTGAAGTGAGTCCGGAGTCTTGAAGGTTTAAAGAAGAAGAGATGAAGATCGAAGACTCGTATACTCTAAACATGAATCCACAATGCTCGGTAAGTTCAAATATTATGGATGATGATTTATAAATATTTAAAAGTGTTTAGAAGACTTAGGATGTTTTTAAATTGAATATATGAATAAAATTGAGGTTTTCAAATCCTAGTCTATCTCTATGTTTTCTAATTGATTTTAAACAGGTTTTCAAATCCTAGTCTATCTCTATATTTTCTAATTGATTTTAAATAGGTTTTCAAATCATAGTCTATCTCTAATTTATTTCCAAAATTAGATTTTCACAATCCTAGTCTGCTTCTAAGTCTTCTAAATCTATAAATAAGCGATGGGGGTTCCATTAATTCATATGCTTAGAGTTTAGACCATTATGAAACCTTAGAAACTTGTTGGGTGCTTTCTTTCTTTCTTCAACAACAAGTTTCTATCGGATCAATTCTTGAAACCGTAATTTCTCGTTCTTCATGAAGAATTGGTCCGGTTATTGCTTAGAAACATCTGCTTCGGTTCTTTAATGATTATCTAAGCAATAAATCATCACCGATCAAATTGTTCTTGCTCCGGACGGAGTGCACTCGTGGATTCGAGTGGGCGTCGTGGATTCGACGTGATCGGAGGCTTCGTGGATTCGAAGTGGAGGCGTTCGTGGATTCGAACGTGGGGCGTGGACAACCCGGCGGCGTGCGCGAGATCCGAAGAAGATAAAGAGAGGTTTGAGTCCGTGGATTCGGTAAATCACCTTGTAATCTTTTATTCTTAGTGGATTGTTATCGCGTGTTGGTCCCGTGGGTTTTTTACTCCGAGTTGGAGTTTTCCCACGTAAATCTCGGTGCTTTTTATTTTCCGCATTTATTTTTATTGCATCGAGATTTATGGTTTTCGGCCTTTACACCTATTCACCCCCCTCTAGGTATTGGATACAATCTAGATAGATCCTTGGGGCTACCCCATAACTAACAGTTTATACCGGTACAAAATGGATTTGTACCGGTACAAAAGCGATTTCAACGATTTGAAGCTGGGGGTTTTAGCTATTGTAGCATTCCTATTAGTGTTCCATACACCTCTAGGGCTTCATTTGAGCCCTCCCCCAGCAGCAAACAAGGTAGGGGAGTTTCTCTCTCTAAACCTTTGTGCCCTTTTGGTTTTTTGGGTGGATTGTTAAGAGATTGATATCTCTTTTCTTCTCCTTTGGCCACCTAGAGCCATTGTCTTCTTGTTGGAGCTTGGAGCTTGCCTTTTGAAGCTTTGTGGTGGATCAAGCTTCAAGCCTAGGGCTTTTTGAGCTTGGTGTTGAGCTTATTAGAGGTATGTGAATGATCTTTTTCCTCTAGTTTTGAATTTTGTGGGTTTTTGTGAGATGAAACCTTAGAATGGGATTCTAGGGTTAGGATTTGGAGATTTTCGATTTAGGGCCTTTGGGACCTAATTGATGGGTTTAGAACTTTGATTTAGGTTGGATTAGAAGGACTCTAACTCCCATTTGGAGATCAAGAGCACTTCCTTCGCATTCGGTGAGTTTTCTCCAACCTTTTGTCGAAATCCTTAAAGTGTGAACTCAAGATTTATCTTCTTAGCTTGTAACTCCTAGGGTGTGCTTTTTAGGACTCTAGGAGTGATTATCGAAGCTTCGTTAGGGGTTCGGAGCAACGCTTTTCGCACTTGGTGGGTTTGGCTTCATGAGCATAGGAGCAAATGGCTCCTAAGTGCTTATTCGGTTTAATTTAATTATTTTGAATGCATATTCATGCTAACTAGATTTATTATGAATTTTGAACCACTTAAAATGCATGCCTTATGTATGATAAAATTTTCACTCTATATAGTAGAGCTTTCTGGGTTAAACAGCATGCATGTGTGGGTGGGATTTGTGGGCACCTGGGAGTGTGCCATTCATGTTTATATAGCTTAGATAATGTAATTGTAAACATCGAACTCTTGTTGGAACTTAGAAGAGCTTAAGTGTCATCAAGCGGCACTTAACTTAGAAAACTATGAAACTGCAACATAGAGACTCGACATAGGCCACTTTGGACATCTATTATTTCCATGTTAGAGACATGATGACATAGAGATAGGCCTTTTGGACACTTGTACATTCCATGTTAGAGACATGACGATTTGGGACTTGTGACGAGTTTTGTGACTATATGCCATTGTGCTCATTCGCACATGCTTGTGAGGGTCGCTCCCTACAAGCCGGCACTCCGGAGGTGGCCAACGCGTTTCTTGTATTCGCCGTGCGGGATTGGGCGCCGAAGTGGATTGCCGTGGGACAGTCTCATTCCTAGGGTGGGAATGTTGACTACTACGGGGCCATTAGGCTCGGCATTTGGGCTAGGCAGCCTTCGGGTGGGAATCGGCCATATCGCCTTCGGGTTGATTTTATTGTACTTAAACTTAATGTAGTTTAAGGAAAACTGTGGACTTTGACTAGAATAGTAAACTTTAACACTTTACTATCACTTGTGGACATTATAGATCTTGATTAGAATAGTAAACTTAGTCTTTTACTATCAAGTGGGAAACTTCATGTTAATTATAACGCTTTCTATTCATGCTTAGAATAGCTTACTTATGCAAATTCATGCTAAGTAGAGATATTGTGTTTAGTAGTTTACATGTTATTTACATGTCGCTTATTATCGCTTATTATCGTTTATACTTACTTGCTTAGTTTTGGGCCTAGTGGAGCATGCAACTGAAGTCAGTAATTGCCCACTGGGAACTATTAATTAATAGTTCTCACACCCTCTTTTTCTAATGTGTTTCAGAGCCTTCGGCACCGGCGGAGGCAAGGGATCGTGGAAAGGGAATCGCTAGCTAGTTATCGCAGCTTTCCACCTTGTAGGGATTTTTCTCTCTTTTTGTACTTTGGTGAGATTGAGAGAGTTTTGTATCCCTATGTAGAGACTACCATGTACTTAGTTATAGTGGTGTTGGATTTCTTTTTGTTGTACTCTCTTTATAGTTTATATTAGAGATTGGTACTTTACTTTTAGTCACTTCTTTATGCTTATTAGTTTAGAATTCTAGTTGTTATACTGCTCTGATGCTTCTAGATTCTTCATATTTTCGTGGTTATTTATCGTTTTTGTTGGACGCCTTGTATGTTCTCCAACCTTCTTAGTTGTCATATTTTCGTGGTTATTTCGTGAGTTTTCTCCAACCTTTTGTGGAGTTCCTTAAAGTGTGAACTCAAGGTTTATCTTCTTAGCTTGTAACTCCTAGGGTTTGCTTTTTAGGACTCAAGGAGTGATAATCGAAGCTTCGTTAGCGGTTCGGAGCAACGCTATTCGCACTTGGTGGGTTTGGCTTCATGAGCATAGGAGCAAATGGCTCCTAAGTGCTTTTTCGGTTTGGTTTAATTCTTTTAAAAGCATTTTCATGCTAGATAGAATTATTATGAATTTTGGAACACTTAAAATGCATGCTTTATGTATGATAAAATTTTCACTCTATATAGTAGAGCTTTCTGGGTTAAACAGCATGCATGTGAGGGTGGGCTTTGTGGGCACCTGGGAGTGTGCCATTCATGTTTATATAGCTTAGATAATGTGTTTATGAACATTGAACTCTTGTTGGAACTTAGAAAGATTAAGTGTCATCAAGCGGCACTTAACTTAGAAAACTGTGAAACTGCAACATAGAGACATTGACATAGGCCACTGACATCTATCATATTCCATGTTAGAGACATGTTGACATAGAGATAGGCCTTAGACACAGTGACTTTACTTTCCATGTTAGAGACATGATGATTTGAGACTTGTGACAGTTCTTGTGACTATATGCCATGGTGCTCATTCGCACATGCTTGTGAGGGTCGCTCCCTACAAGCCGGCACTCCGGAGTTGGCCAACGCGATCTATGTATTCGCCGTGCGGGATTGGGCGCCGAAGTGGATTGCCGTAGGACAGTCGCATTCCTAGGGTGGGGATGTTGACTACTACGGGGCCATTAGGCTCGGCATTTGGCTAGGCAGCCTTCGGGTGGGCATCGGCCAGACCGCCTTCGGGTTGGGTCTTGTTGGACATTAAACTTTAAGTAGCTTAATGGACATTGTGGATTATGAGTAGAATAGTAAACTTTAACTCTTTACTATTAACTTGTGAACATTGTACTAATCATAGTGCTTTCTATTCATGCTTAGAATAGTTTAATTACTTATGCAATTTCATGCTAAGTAGAGAAATCATGTTTAGTAGCTTACATGTTTATTTACATGTCGTTTACTTTACCTATGCATAGTTTATCGTTTACTTGTTTAGTTTTGGGCCTAGTGGAGCATGCAACTGAAGTCAGTAATTGCCCACTTGGAACTATTAATTAATAGTTCTCACGCCCTCTTGTTCTATTGTGTTTCAGAGCCTTCGGCACCGGCGGAGGCAAGGGATCGTGGCAAGGGGATCGCTAGCTAGATAGCTGCTTACCACTGCTAGGTCGTAGTTCCTCTCTTTTTGTTTTTGTGTGAGAGAGTGATTTTTGTATCCCTGTATAGAGACTACCATGTACCTTTTATAGCTTTTGGTTGTGGAGTTATTGTTGTACTTATTTTCAGCTTCTTAGTGTTGTTAGTACTTTATTTCTTATATAGAGATCTAGTTGTTATATTGTGCTCTGATACTACTAGATGCCTCTTTTCTTGTTATTTTATTTATCGTTTTGCTAGACGCCTTGTATATTTTAGATGTACGGCGGGTCTGGGCACGCGCCGGGCAAGCTTCCGCTGGGTCCCGGGGCGTGACATAATGTCATTAAGCAGCATTAGGCTTGGCATGTACTTGTGAATTAGTGAGCTAATGTCATCAAGCGGCATTAGGCTCGAAATGAAACTTTGACATAATAAATTCTAGTGTCATGAGAGATATTGTACTAGACCTTACGGTTGCTAGTGACATTTGCTATGTGAGAGATACGAGGTTTGGATATTTGAGACTTGACTGTGCTTGCTTGCCATTTGTGCTCATTCGCAGATGCTTGTGAGGGTCGCTCCCTACATGCCGGCACTCCGGAGTTGGCCTTTGCGATACGTTCGCACGTGCGGTATTGAGAAACCTACGGGGCCGATTGGGACAGACCCATTCCTTGCGGGGGATGTTGGGGCTACCACGGCACTTAGGGTGTAACATCCCGAGCTTCTAAAGTCTTGAAGTTACGAGGTATGTTGACTTAAGAGGCCATAAGAATGGTTCCGGCGAAGTTTCGGAGCCTTCGGGTGCTTTCGGTACTCGTGGTGCGAAAACGGGACCCGAAATGCTATCTTGGGCCGTGAGCTAAATCCAACGCTTGCGCGGAGGAAATAATGATGTGAACATGATTTAAATCATGTTTGGAGAGTCTCGGTTCGATTTGAAACGAATCGGAGGTCAAACGGACTAGAAGTGAGTTGGAACGGAGAAGAAACAGAAAAAGCTGAAAATTTGGCTAAGTCCTGAAGTGGGCTGGAGGACCCTGTGAGGTCGGGACATTGATCCAATGTCCGGACATCCAAGGTCCGGACATTGGTGGTTGTCCGGACCCCGTAAGCTGGGAAATCGGCTGGAAGGTTTTTCGCAGGCCAAGGTCCGGACATTGGGCCAGGTCCGGACATCCAAGGTTCGGACATTGACGAATGTCCGGTCTCTGCAGCCCGAAAATGCCCAGTTTGGGCTGTTGCAAGAGAAGTATTGTTGAGGGGTTTATATGCAATTTTGGCATATGTTGAGTGTATAGAGTGGATTAAACACACTCCCTCTCTCTCTCTCCCTTACAGACCTCCCTCTCTCTCTCTCTGTTCGACAGCAAAAAGGGAAGAAGAGGAGAAAGAAAAAGAGAAAAAGAAAAGAGAGAAGGAGAAGAAGAAGAAGATGGAGATGATGAAGAAGATGATGGTGGAGATCACCATGGGCCTCTTCTTCTCCTTGGGTAATTGGTATATCACCTTGTACTTGATTTGTTTCTTAGTGGATTTTTCGCGTGATCGGTCCCGTGGATTTTTCACTCCTTTTGGAGTTTTTCCATGTAAAAAACTTGGTGTGTTGATTTTAATTTCCTCTTTTACATTAAAATCGCATCGAGAATTTTTAATTGGCCATTGTACACCTATTCACCCCCCTCTAGGTGTTGATTACCTTTTAGATCCTTGAGACCTATAACCTACAATTGGTATCAGAGCGGGTATAGGTTGTAGACAATGGCCAAGGGCGGTTCTTTGCATGAACAATCCGAGTTGAAGCATTCCTCAGAGGAGGAGTCGGATGTAGACGAGATGGCGACCGCATACCACCAATTGGTCGTCAAGTCGAAGAAGATGGCAAAGCACAACAAGAGATTGAGAAGAAAGTTATTTGATTTAGAAGGAGAAAACTCCGAATTGATCACATCAACGAAATCCTTGGAACAAGAAAAAGATGAATTGCCGAGGGCATACAACGCCTTAGTAGAAAAGATTCGCTTGCTTGAGAAGGAAAAAGAAACTTACGTGGAAAATACGAAGTCTCTAAACAAGCAAATCACGGAGGCAAAAGAAGCAAACTTGGAGTTCACTAAGACCATCATACAACTCAAATCCGACATGAACAAGTTTTCTTCCGGATACATGAAACTTGATAAGATGCTAGGACTAGGTCAAACATCCAAACTTGGACTAGGATATGAAAGGACATATGTTGACCAAGTTATTAAGCAAGTAGGCGTGAACTCAACTAAGTCTATGCCTAAAGTTCAAGGTAAATTCGATCCTTCTACAAAATCTTTTTTCACTAACAAAGTTTGTCACTTGTGTGGAGTCCTAGGTCATGTAAAGAAATTTTGCAAACACAAGAAGAACTCCACAACACCCACAAACCAAAGGACCTCATCAAAATCTACCAAGCTAGCTCCTAAAGCGAAGACCAAACAAACTTGGAGGCCAAAGGTGGATGATCCTAAGGATAAGTGAACCAAAATCGTCGACAGGCTTCACAAGACGCAATCACGTCGGCTAACGCAACCCAAAACTCGTAAGGTTTGGGTGCGCAAAGGTGAAATCTATCCTTGTCTTGTCATCCATATGTCACTTCATGCTTACGATAATACCTCATGGTACCTTGATAGTGGGTGTTCCCGGCACATGATCGGAGACAAACATTGGTTTACTTCTTTTCATGAACTCTCCGGTGGATGTGTAATGTTTGGAGATGGTCGATCTTCAAAAATCATGGGAAAGGGAACAATCATTATCTCGGATGGCCCCACGTTGAACGATGTCTTTTATGTCGAGGGGCTTAAATCAAATCTCGTAAGTATTAGCCAATTATGTGATGATGGGTACAATGTGAAATTCTCATCCAAAGAATGTTTGGTAACTTTAGATGATGACTCTCTGTTTCTAAAAGGTGTTAGATCCCAAAACAATTGCTACATAGTTTCTAGTACCCAATCCGAAACTTGTAACCTAGCGACATTAGAAACCGAAACCCTTTGGCATGAACGACTAAGTCACATAAATTTTAAGGAGCTATCTAAGATCACCAAGAAAGAGATAGTGATAGGTGTTCCTAAAATTGACGTTAAGGAGAACATTGTGTGTGGGGGTTGTCAATTGGGTAAGCAAACTAGATCCGAACATAAGAATTTAAATCATTTAGGAACTTCTCGACCTCTACAGCTACTCCATATGGACTTAATGGGACCATCTAGAATTCAAAGCGTAGGTGGCAAATGCTATATCTTGTTGATTGTTGATGATTTTTCTCGTTTTGTTTGGAGTGCATTTTTATGTGAAAAAGCCGATACTTTTGATTTCTTTTCTGAAATTTGCCTCCGTCTTATGAATGAGCGTAATGATAAAATTGTACGTATAAGAAGTGATCAAGGAGGAGAATTCATAAATTCTAAATTTGTTGATTTTTGTGTTTCGAATGGTATTAAACATGAATTCTCCGCTCCTTACACACCACAACAAAATGGAGTTGTAGAACGCAAGAATCGTGTGGTACAAGAGATGGCACGTGTTATGCTTCATAGTAAAAAGATTGCTTTATATTTTTAGGTTGAAGCGGTTAACACGGCCGTCTATGTTATCAACCGAATTTATGTACGACCAGGTACTTTGAATACTCCATATGAGTTGTGGGTAGGTAGAAAACCGAACATCAAATATTTTCGTATCTTCGGGAGTAGATGTTTTATCCTTCGGGGTCGTGAGAATCTTGGAAAATTTGACTCCCGGAGTGACGAAGGGATTTTTCTCGGTTATTCTACCTCAAGTAGAGCCTATAGAGCGTACAATTTAAAAACTAAGACGGTAGTAGAATCAATCAATATAAAAGTAGATGAGGCTTCTTTACCTACTTCTTCTGTGATTGGCACTACAAATGCTTCTCTTAATGATGATGATAATGATTCACCCTTTATCTTGCCTTTGAATGATGAGAATAATACTTCTGAAATTTCTACTTCGCCTAATGTAAATGCATCAAATGATTCATCCGAACCACAAATTGACACATCTATCTCTCCAACTACATCCATTGAAAGTCCCCCTATGAGAGTCACAAAGGATCATCCATTGACAAATGTGATAGGAGATCCCGAAGTTGGAGTGAGAATAAGGAGTCAACTACAATGTGAATTCTCATCTTATGTTTCTTTGGTTGAACCTAAAAATATAGACGAAGCTCTTCAAGATGAATATTGGATTCACGCAATGCAAGAAGAGCTCGCACAATTTGTTAAAAATGATGTGTGGGAACTCGTGCCACGTCCGGCAAAACAACACATCATCGGTACTAAATGGATTTTTAAGAACAAGAAAAATGAGAATGGTACCATAGTTCGGAACAAGGCGAGGTTAGTTGCACAGGGCTACTCTCAAGTTGAAGGTATCGATTTTGAAGAAACATTCGCCCCGGTTGCACGGCTTGAGTCGATTCGAATTCTTTTTGCGATCGCATATCATTTTAAAATAACTCTTTTTTAGATGGACGTAAAAAGTGCATTCTTAAATGGTCTTTTAAAAGAAGAGGTCTATGTTGAACAACCGAAAGGTTTTATAGACTCCAAATTTTCAAACCATGTTTTTTATCTTAAAAAGGCTCTTTATGGTCTAAAACAAGCACCGCGAGCATGGTAATAACGACTCACTAAATATCTTTTGGAAAAGGGATACAACCGAGGGGGAGCAGATCAAACCTTGTTTGTCAAGCACACAAAGGATGACTTTATTGTGGTACAAATTTACGTAGATGATATTGTATTCGGAGCGACAAAGGATAAGGATGCCACGAAATTTGCCAAGTTAATGACCAATGAATTTGAAATGTCTATGATGGGTGAACTCAATTATTTCCTCGGTCTTCAAATTAAACAATTGAAAGAGGGAATTCATTTATCCAAAACTAAATATGCTAAGGAATTGGTCAAGAAATTTGGGTTGGACAGTGCAAAACATTTTGACACTCCAATGGGAACAAGCAACAAAGGACTTGGAGTAAACATTGAAGGGAATAGTGTGGATGAAAAGTTATATCGGAGTATGATTGGGAGTCTATTGTACTTGACAGCAAGTAGACCGGATATTGCATTCAGTGTTGGGATGTGTGCTCGCTATCAAGCTAATCCTAAAGAGATACACTTAAAGGCAGTAAAGAGGGTGATTAGATATGTGAAAGGAACAACGGATTTTGAAATTTGGTACCCGATGGGAACCACACTCGATCTTATTGGTTACTCGGATGCTGATTGGGCTAGATCAGTGGATGACGGAAAGAGCACTAGTGGAGCATGCTTCTTCTATCTAGGTCACTGTTTAGTGGCTTGGCATAGTAAGAAACAGAATTGCATTGCTCTATCTACAGCTGAGGCTGAATACATTTCTGCTGGTAGTTGTGCCACTCAGTTGTTGTGGATGAGGAGTTTACTTAGTGACTATCGAATTCCTTCCTCTTGTCTTACCATTCTTTGCGACAATACTAGTGCCATAAATATTTCTAAAAATCCTGTTCTACACTCACGAACGAAACACATTGAACTGAGATATCATTTCTTAAGAGAATTGGTCGAATCAAATATTCTTAAACTTGAATATATTTCTACCGATGATCAATTAGCAGATATTTTGACTAAACCTTTAGATCAAAATCGCTTGCTACATTTAAGAAAGGCTATCGGTATGAATCCTTCTATCTAGATACATTCTATGGGCCATTATGTACATACTGTCAATTATGCGTCATTCGTTATTTTGCATGGATGTTTTGACTTGATCTAAATTTTTGCATGATTTATTTTAACTTTCTTCAATTCACTTCAATTCTTCTATATCATTCTATTTTGAACCCCAACATCTTCTTGAAATTGCTTCTATATACGTGCTAAATTAGTACATCACTCTTGAACTCTCTAAAGTGTATTGAGATTATTTGAGTGTTTGCATTATTACAAAAATAATGTCATTATTTTCTGAAATCACAATACTATTTTCTCATTGAGGGTTGCACTATTTGAGGGGGAGTATTCTTAAAATTAAAAGATGTGGAAAGAGTTACATCCCTTTGGGAGTGTGAAAACTACCACCTATAAAAGATGTGGAAAGAGTTACATCCTTTCAAAGGAGTGTGAAAACTACCACAACATGTGAGAAAGAGCTACTACCCCGGTCATTCGGTAAGTGTGTGAAGCTATCGCATGGATATAAGTATACATCTCTAAGAAAAAGATCGAAATCAAATTTTTAATTGAGGTGTTCGGTGAGTGTTCCATTATCGAATGATATAAGGTGGATAGTTGAAAAGATGCTCAAAGAGCCACTCCTTGATTTCGATGTGTGCATAACTCAATTAGACAATATTCTTGTGCTTATTTTATTTAATGTGATCTTCTTTGATCTTAATCGATGCATACTTGTCAATTAAAATCGGTGCAATTGACGATTAGATCTTAATTGATGTGCTTAATTTAACGATATATTCTATTAATTTGTGGTTGATGTATGGTTCAACATTTATGATATCTTTGAATTCTATTGACTAGAATTTTGTTAATATATTTTATGAAAATTATGTTAAATATATTTTGAAAACAAATTTTTCCGAAAATTTTCATCTCTTTGCGAAATTGCCTTTGGAGACCGGTCTTCACTTCGATGTCCGGACCTCACGCTCCTGACGTGAGCAAACCGGCATGACATCCGGTCTTGGCATGCAACATCCGGTCTTGGCTCAAAATCCTGTTGCTTGTCACATTTCGATATTAGCTATTTTTTGCAACACGTATATGCATGATTATCAGTATTAAACTTGTTCTGGATGGCCCTAGAAAGTTCTAGAGATCATTTTTTTTTGGTTTTCTTAATTATTGATATGTATATGTTCAATGTGTATAGACTTATGTGTGGAAAGCGGATTTTAACTTTCGCATCATGTCTTCTTGAATTTTTGGTATGTATGGCCAGAGGAGGTCAAGATGGGATGTGGATATGTTTTCTCCGGAAAATGACTCAGCGTGTTTTTGGTAATAAAGCCTTCTTTTGTCATTTTGGCGCTTTCGGACAAAAAGGGGGAGATGTGACTAGATATGGGGAAATGGCTGGGAGATGATTGATGATGATAGGGGGAGATGGAGATGAAAGTTGGATGATGATAAATGATGATGTATAACTTTGACTATGTGTCTGTTTCTATGCTTTCTTAGGTTGATTGTAACTATGACTAGGATTCTGACTTAGGATTGTAACTATGACTTTTGCTTTTGATGCTTAATGAATTTCTTGAGGCTTGAATGTGTGTTTGAGTTTTCTTTGCAGGGACATTCAAGACTTCAAGACTCCAATGTCTAAGTCATAGAGTCTGTATAGGTTGAGTTTGAGTTTTAACTTGTAAATTTATTTTTATTGGATCGGTCATGTAGGGAGTTATCGTTTGGTGATTACGATAATTCTCGTCTTTTTGTTTTGAGGTCTGTACGGCCTTAGAGTATGTTTTGTCACGAAATCGCCAAAGGGGGAGATTGTTAAGGATTTTATAAGTTGGAGGATTTCGTGAAGTTATTGGAGTCTTGAAGGAGTCAGGAGCACACTTGGACGAAGAAGATGCAAACAGACGATCCATGACTTAGCGGAAAAGCTCGGCACCTCAGGTATGAATCTAAGATAATTTATGGTGATTCTATACAAAGAATTAGTAGTTAGAAGATTTGGATTAATCTCAATTTGACTAAAATCAAATCTGGAAAAACTGTGTTCAAGGTCCAGACCTAAGTGTAAAGTCCGGATCCCAAGAGCTTGTCTCTTGCGCAACATTAAATCAAATCCGATCTCGGAGCTCAAATCCGGATCCCGTAGCTGGGGTTTTGAATGTTCTTAATTTAAGTCCGGATTTGAGTGCGAAGTCCGAATCCCGTAACTTGATTATTTTGTTGATACGCAAGTTAAGACCGGACTCTAGGGACAAAGACCGGACTCTATTAACTTCATATGAAATTGACGATAGAGAGAACCGGTTGAGAGGGGCCAAGTCCGGACTCCCAAGACCGGTCTCCACATACGAGGTTCGATCTCTGGTGTCGGGATTTTTTCCAAAACATGCCAATTTCAATCCTATTCTAATTCTAAGTATTCTAACACTATAAATAGACCATAGGGGGTTCAAGGACGAGTATGCTTAATATGCTTATAGTTTAGATCATATTAAAATCTTAGAAACTCGTTTTAGAGCTTTATGATTCAATTCTTAAAGCGAGTTTTATTTTGTTGATCGTTGAGTTGATTCTAGTTTTTCTCTTTGAATACTCCTTCATGAATCAACTTGATGATTGACTAAAAAGGTTCCCCCATTGTCTATGGTTCGTTAATTATTAAGATCACCATAAGTTTTCTTCTACAACTACGGATGGAGGGTGGCGCGGGGATCACGTGAGAGGCCGAGGATTCGGTGGACACTTTGAGGATTCGGTGTAAGGAAGTGAATTCTCGAAATTCGAGAGTTACACATCATTTAGAATCGATTGAGTGCCGAATGTATAAACTTTGGAAAGTTCGAAGTTAACTCTAAGTCAAAAAGTGCATTAGAGTGGATCTCGAGAGCTAATGGTGCAAACTGCACCATTCTGCAGTTTTTTAGCCATGGGAGACCGGACCTTGGTCCTGAGGACCGGTCTTAGTGCAAGTGGAAAATGGCCTGAAGGCCATCAGCACGAGTTGTGCCCACGGGATCCGGACATCCCATAAAGACCGGACATCCCATAAAGACCGGACATCCTATGGAGACCGGATCCCGTACGCTAGAAAGAGACTAACCCGAGGGTTTTCGCAGATCGAGACCGGACATTGGTCCTGAAGACCGGTCTCAGTGAGAATGGGAAATGGCCTGAAGGCCATCTGCACAAAGTGTGCTTACGGGATCCGGACATGCCATGAAGACCGGACATCCCACTGAGATCGGATCCCGTACGCTGGAATCGGGCCAAAGAGGCCCTGCGCAAGTGAAGACCGGACCTTGAACCCAATGTCCGGACATCTATTGAATCCCATGTCCGGACCTTGATGGAATGTCCGGTCTCAGCACTCGAAAAATGCCCAGTTTGGGCAGTTTGAGAAATTGTAATAAACCGACTTTTTACCTGAATGAAATTTGACTTTCGTTTCTGAATGTTATTGTGCGTAAATGTATTATAAGAGCACACGTCAAATTTTAGGTCGAAATGAGCTAAAACGAAAAAGTTACGCGACCCGGAAGTTTGACTTAAAGTGAATAGTAACTCTGGATTTTCGGGAAATCGCGGAGTAGCGAAGGGTCCAGATGCGTACGGGACTCCGAATATAGGACTTCAATAGCTCGTTTCGAACAGCTCGACTATTCTGGAACCAACGCCACTAACGGAATTGGATTCTGATGCACGGTTATTGAGAAAAAGGGGTTTGAACGGTTTTACTTAAAGACTTAAGCAATTGGAGATTTATGGAGAAAAAGAGGAGAATTGATACTTCGCGAATCCGAGACCAAATCAAATGAAGTAAAAGGCTAGATTCGATGTTCTCGACGAGCTGAATGCGCTGGCGCGATCCGATCGTGAATCCGACGGACGGATCTCCGAGAATCGCGAAAAGAACGCGAAGAGGTTAAAATCGCATAACGGCGGAATGCGAAGAGTCGCTATATTTTATGCGCCTAATTGCAAGATTTTGAATGTGGAGGGTCCTTGGTGCAAGATTCAACTAATGACAGGGACTAGAACCTAAAATGAGGACTGTGGTGGGCTAAATCGCAAAGTGGCTAAAGTATACAAATGGGATTTCTAGGGTTTTCATGGACCTAACCCTAACCCTAGCCCACCTCTTCATCTCCCAGCCACCCTAGCCGCCTCCAGCACCACCCCTGCACCCAGTGCGCGCACCACCCCCCGCCGGCGAGCGCCTCCGGCCGCCGGAGACCCGTCCCAATCTCCTCCTACCTCTCCCTCGGCCACCACCACCTCCGCTTGTCGGAGGGAGAGATCGAGAAGTCTTCAGGCTTCTCTGATTGGTTGCCCCGGCCGAGGGCAGTCACCGGTGCCCTTCCCCGGCCGCCCTCGCCGTTGGAGCCGCCGCGGGAGCCGCCGTGCTCCTGTGGCAATTCTGGGTCACCAGACCGAGCTGGAACTCCCTCGGCATCCACGAGTTGCCGCCGCTCTTCTTCGGGCGCGCCGACCTCCTCCAACCTGGGGCGACCGCCGGCGCACCTCCACGGCCGTCCCCGTGCATCGCGCCGGCGACGCCCGAGCCACCAATCGCCGCCGCGGCCGCGGACCGAGCGGGCTTGGGCTCGAGTCTTGCGCGCGGCCGCCGCTTCATCGGGGTTGCGCCGCCTCCCTCGGCCCCGGTGACCTCCGGCACCCCGAGGCGCACCTCCCCGACGTCGCCGCCCGCCGCCGGTCGCCGCCGCTCCATCTCTCTCGCCGCCGCGCCGAGTGCATGCGGGTCATGATCGGGTTCCTCGCATCCGGCCGTCGCAGCCCACCACCCGGGGGAGCACCATCTTCCCTCGTCCTCCTCGGCCGGATCCCTACCGGCCCGAGCTCCTCCGGCCGCCGCGACATCGCCGGGAGAGCTCCTAACCCGAGAGCTTTGTGGCGGCTTAGATCGCCGCCGCCTCGTCACCGCGCGTCGCCGCCACCCCCACTCGGCCGCGCCGTCCTCCTCCGACCTCGGGCGACCTCCGGCGCACTTCCCGGCCGTCCCCGAAGTCTCCGACCGCCGCTCCAACTCCCCGCGGCCGCCTCGGGCTAGTGCATCGAGGGAGAGCCTCCTCGCTTCCGGCACCCCCGCCGCCTCCCGAGGGGAGCATCGGCTTCCCTCGTCCTCCGGTGCCGGACCATCATCGTCCCGACGTCCCCGCCGCCGCCGTGTCGCCGGCGCCATCTAACCCGAGAGGAAGGAGTGGATCGCCACCGCCGCGCCGCCGCCGCCCGCCGCCGGCTACCTCCCTCCTCGGACCCCCCCGGACCCGAGGCTCCCTCCTCCGATCGGAGTGCCGCCGTCCAGTCGCCGGCCGGCCAAACCTAGCTCCCTCGGCTCCAGTAAGCCTTTAATAATTTCCAGCACCTAGATCTAGGGTTCGGATCACCTATCTGGTGATCCGGTGGGTCAAATTAACCTCGGGAGGTGAGCACGGTCAAGGATTTTCCGTGCTGAACGCGATGCTCACCTCCGTTCTGAGTTTTGATGCCCCGTTTAGCGGAGCGATCGCACTTTACGCGCTGTGCGCGCTATTTACTGAAATTAATGTCGCTTGTGCGCGCACTACGATGCCCGACAGTGCTCCGAAAGGCGAGCACGGTCTTCGGCATGTCGAAGACGTACAGCGAGTGCGATTTCAGAATTTGTGATGCACTGATTTGCGTGCACGGTCCGTAAAAGCCCTATAATCACATGAAATAGTGCGATTTAGGATTCTTCAGGGACTTTTATGCAATTGTAGCCTCCTGGGCTATCTTGGACAGTGTGTGCGTGCTGCGGGTAACCTCTGGACTGATTGTCCAAGGTCCCGAGCTTTTCGGAAAACAGTAAGTATGATTCCGGAGCGTTCGTCGGCGAAATTCGACGACGGAACGCGACTTTGGTTCGGATTTCTTCCGACGCTTTCCTGAGATTATTTCCTTTGTCGCCAAGCCTTATTGGCTGGTCACCCGTGTCGTTTCGAAGTCCGGAGACGACGGGTGAGCGACGGAGGGTTCCGGTGTCAAAGTCGACGCTTTCGGGAACCCGGATCGAAGCGGACGTTCTGTAGTAATCGTTTCGTCGCAGTTACGTCGTGGGATTTATGAATTATGGTTCTAGTTTCAGTGGATTAGCTTCTAACCCGGTGAACCCTCGTAGGTTCAGTCGTTTCTTTCCAGCAGTCGGCAGACCACTCCTTTCGATACTCAGGTGCGTATCCGGGTTTCTCGTCGGTATAGTGGTACACGCTTGGTGACACTCCTTCACCTTTACTTTACTCTGCTTTACTCTTCTTACTTGCACCTTACTGTCGTTTCTGTTCTCTACTCAGTTATATGCATGCTCAGTATACTTGATAGGAGTAGAGTGGTTTGGGTTTTACAGCTCTTCAGCGACCTACTTGGTCGATCCTTTTCAGTCTGTTCGGTCTGTTTGCTTAAGTTTCAGTGACCTGTTCGGTCGGGTTGTTCCAGTGTTTCTGTGACCTACATGGTCGGCGAGTTTACCTAATGACCCAAAGGGGTCGATGTCCCTTTAGTGACGGGATTGTAAGCTAGTTGCTGACGTCTGGCTTTTGAGCATAACAGCATCGATCGCCCAGGGCTCGAGCGCATTTCACGAACACAGGCGGTCTGATCCACCGTGCCAGGGTGTTCTTTTCCGAAAAAGTGGTTGGATGTGCCAACCCGTGAGCCCATAGGCGACCTTGGGTTGAATGCGAGCTTAGAGACGGGGCGTTGCCTGAGGTCTGCGGACCAATATTGGCGGTTATGGATTGGGTATCTTACTTTCTCAGCTTTTCGATGCATACATACAGTAGCAGTTTGTTTATATTCCATATATCTCTTTCCTGCTTACTTTGGCTACTGTGTCTACTTACCAGTCTTTCCTTTGCTTTACTCCGTTACTAGTGGATACCCACTGGGAGGGGAGACATGTTTACATGTTCTCACCCCCCGCCTTCTTTTTCAGGTGTTACAGCAGGTTCTAGTGGGACGACAGGTGAGGAGCGTACATAGCACGCGATATAGCACCCGACCCGTGGTTTGATTTCCTTTCAGTTTACCTTATTGAGTAAATAACTTAGACTCACTTTATGGTTCAGTTCTCTACTATTGTTTGTGATTATTAAAATATCATTTTGGAATGAGTTGTAAGAATGGTTTTGGGATTTTAAAATAAAAAGGTTTTCTACCCCTCGTGGTAGTGTTTTCAAAAGAAAAGGTTTTCGTGTGGGAAACAGTTTGTAAAAGGTTTTCAAAAGGGAATTTATAACTTAGAGTTTCAAAACCAGTTTCCGGGTAGGGAACATTTCAACTGATAGATGTGGATTTGTGATTATATACTAGTGAATGTAACCTGTGGTGAATGGTGTAATTTGTGTATGGATGTAAGTTAAATTCTTTACATGTACACTTTGTTGTGGTTGTATGATTGTAAAAGACTCAATGTACTTGTGCGATGCCGTCAAATACAGGGGAGACTCTGTCCGTGTGTACAGCGGTCTCTTTGTATTTGTGGCAGGTCTGTCATGTCCTTGGGGGTCAAGGTTTATAAAAAAAAAAAAAAAATTCGCTGTTTTTATACTCTAAAATGACCCGGGGCGTGACAGAAATAGAAAAGTGGAGGGGCTTTATTGCAAAATGACTTTAGTAAGAGGGTATAGAGGGGATTACACCCTCTTACTCTCTCATTCCCTCTCATTTCTCTTATCTCTTCTCTCCCTGTCTCTCTCTCTAGAATAGAAGAAGCAGGAGAAGGAAAAGAAGAAGAAGAAGAAGAAGAAGAAGAAGAAGAAGAAGAAGAAGGAGAGGAAGAAGACAAATGAGGGGTTCTTCATCATCCTCTTCATCTTCTCCTTGGCTTGGAGCTTTCATAGAGGTGAGCTCTAGGAACCCTAGCTTGTAAAACTTAGGGTTTTGGGTTTTTATGATTAAAAAAATAGGCCAAATGGGACCCTAGCATGATTCAAATGAGATCAATCCCATGTTCTAGGGATTGAATCTAGTGGGTTTGCTATAGGAGCAAACCTAGGGCTCCAAATTGGGGTTTTGGTTAATGTTGAGGTTTGATCTCAATTAATGGGGTACAAACCTAATTGCTAGGTGTTTAAACGCGTTGGCGAAGACGGATTGACGTTTCGTCGAACGGTTTAAAAGCTAGAGGCTTCGTTTCGACCAAGACGGTCGAGGAATTGGCGGACCGAGGAGTTTTTTAGAGCCTCCACAACTTAGAAAAGCTTTAAAAGGTGGGGGGTGCCTTACCGAATACTTCGAACTCTTTTCTATGTCTTAGAACTATATAAATTTCATCTCTTGCATGTAGCAGTATAGAATTGCATGTTTAGACTATTCCTTATGCTTTCTAATGATAACCTAGTGTACGTGGAATGCTAGGATGATGGATATGGGAGGATTGGGTCTAGACGTGAATCCTATAGTGCTGAGGATAGAGATAAACTCGAGGGTTATGTAATGACATAGATCGAGTGGCATATAATGTAAAGAACTTGACGAGTGGCATTAGTATAGTGTATTTGACACTAGAGGTCAGGGATGGACGGATCCCCTAGAAGATGCCATGTGAACAATGAATTTAGAACACCTAAATCATCATGTGAATGTTGGTCGAAATAGTGGAGTTTCGAGAGAATTGTTGGCCCTATAGCTAGTTTGTAGGGTATCCTCACGTGGAGAGGATAGATCAAGTTCACGGTCTGTATTGGAGGTGGTATAGCCATCGGTGTCGTCGAGTACTCCGGAGTGTCGCACGATCGGGACCACGTGGAGGTCCACAGATGATCCCGGGTTTGAGTGCACGTGGAGCCTACTACCCAAAAAGGGATTTATATGTGAGGCGTAGGCAACCCAAGGGTTCGCCACAAATTGGGTAAAAGAATGTTAATGTGGACATTGAACAATCATTGTTGAACATAGAACGAACTTGGTAGCATGTTAGTAAACCTCTTACTATATGATGCATGCATTTCAAATGATTATGGGCATAGTAGCATAGATTTCCTATTATGCACTTACAGCTTTCAGATATTTATCTATCTATATCTAGTTGTTGTTACTTGTGCCCACTTGGACCTAGTGGGGAGATCGGTGGAGTCGGTGGCCGAGCCCACTGGGAACTATGGAAGATAGTTCTCACCCCACACCGAGTGCTAGGTACAGGGTTGCCGGGTGAAGACCGCGGCAAGGGCATCGCGCCCGTCCAGTGAGAGCCTGGTAGTATAGTAGCTTCCTTTCTGCATTACAGTACCATTGTATCTAGATGCTTTATATTTTTGGAAGAACTATGTATTTGAGTAAAGGATTATGTATTCATTTTGGAAAGAAAAGATGTGAATGTAAACGATTACAAGTTGTAATAGCTAAGTAGAATACTCTCTTTATTTCACTTGTGTATTGCTTGTGGATTACTTGCTCTAGTTGTTGGCACTGTTTGTGCCCCGTTGAATGTGCATGTTTAGAATTTAGAATTTCTGGGTAAATTCTCGTGCATATTCCTGTTGTTGAGCCTTGGGCGGGTAGGGGAGGTGCTGTCCGTCCGGCGTCCACTCGACGCGCCCGGACCGGACCAAATCGGTAGCGGTCTTCGGGGCGGGGGCGTGACATTCGGGGCATTGATGCAACTTGGAGTTGCAATGTGATCGGTCGGAGGAGTTCGATCGATTGAGGACCGGCGAAGGTGATCCACGTCGAAGATTCGGTAAAATCGGGTTGGGTAATTGGTATATCACCTTGTACTTGATTTGTTTCTTAGTGGATTTTTCGCGTGATCGGTCCCGTTGGTTTTTCACTCCTTTTGGAGTTTTCCCACGTAAAAAACTTGGTGTGTTGATTTTAATTTCCGCTTTTACATTAAAATCGCATCGAGAATTTTTAATTGGCCATTGTACACCTATTCACTCCCCTCTAGGTGTTGATTACCTTTTAGATCCTTGAGACCTATAACCTACATAAATTTGATGAAATTTTCTGCATGAATTAAGTTTGAAATAGCATTATTAAATATTCTGAGATTATTGGTTAATTTTTTTCTATTTTTAGAGAATTTTTCAGGTTTTGTGTTCATGCAAGGTTACTTTTTGAATAGGAAAAATGGCTTTTTCCCTGATTTTGGTGCTATTGGTACTTATGGCCATGGGAGGTGGTCGTGGTCGAGGTCGAGGTCGAGGTCGTCGAGAGTCTTCCAAACGGACTCGCATTGCTGAAGAGTCAGAGGGCTCAGATCTTGACTATCAGGAGAGCTCACCTGAGGAAGCTGAAGAGCCTGTTTCCCGCCCTGACAAGGGAAAGGGCATTGCTGGTAAATCATCTCGGAGAGGTGGTTCACATGCTCAGGAGCGATGAGCAAAAAGGATGGCAGAGATTCCTCCTGAGAGAGCTCGTGCTTATTCTGGTCGGACTTGTATTGCAGAGCGGCATGTAAACTTCAAGGAACTCACTGAGCAGATTCCTAAGTTTGGTCGTCTAATGTTGAGAGCGCCCATTGAGCCGGTTGGTCATGTTCAGGCTCGCTCACCTTTTTGTGTGGAACTCATTCGAGAGTTCTACATGCGCGCATCATTCTTGCTGAGGATGAGAAAACAGAGACCTATGTTTTTGAGACATTGGTGCGTGGAAAGAAATTGGTGGCCACTCCTCACGACATTGGAGGGCTTTTGGGCATGGAGGTTGACACGTCAGGGCTTCACTATACTGCTCGAACACTTCAGTCTTCGACCTACTGGGAGACTGTGATTGAAGCCATATGCAAGCCAGGAGTTCGGACGAATAGGGCGGTAGTGGAATCAAAGGACTTGCGCTCAGAGTACCATCTTCTATCCTTGATTATGTGCTACAACGTCCAGCCGACTGTTGGAACCAAGAGGATTCGTTGGGATCGACTTTGTTTTATTATATCTTCTTGGTCACCCTGAGCAGAGTTATGGATTGAACATCAACATACCATTCCTGATCTGGCAGCGGATGGTACATGTTATCCAGTCTTCAGTGCGGCGAGAGCTACTACCGTTTCCTTTGCTCATTACCCGAATTTTACGGGGAAACGGCGTAGACACGAGGTGCGACAAATATGATTATGGACTTGGTTCGATTGATGCTATGACTTGGGCAAAGTCTGTGAGCACTTTGAAGACGTTTCAGCTGACCAAGGGAGCTCCACCGCATACTACATCGAGTACAGCTGCACCTTCTCTACCTGCACCTTCACGACATGCAGAGCGTACAACGCGTGAGGGATCGTCTAGCTCAGGGGGCTCAGTTACTCTTGACTCACTCCATCGTGAAGTGAGTTCATTGAAGAAAGGCTTTAAACGCCTGGAGCAAGGGATCAAGAGAATTCTGGAGAATATGGGATGTAGGCATGACGACATCTTTCCTACTCCGTCCATTCGCTCGACCTATCAGAGGTCTGCTTCGAGGCAGCCATTTCTACCTCCATCCATAGATGCTCCGGAGGCTGGAGATTCTGGATCTCATGCTGGAGGCGATGATGACGACGACGAGGGGACTGAGTGATTTCTGCCTCGATCTTTACTGCTTATCTTAGGATCATGTTTAGTTTCATTTCAGCTTTATGTTTTTCTCTTTCACTTTGTTTTCTTATGCATCTAGGTTTGTAACTATGATATGACCACTCTCTGTTTTACTTTATTTTTTCTCTATTTATGTTTCTTTTTGGCAATTTTTGACAAAAAGGGGGAGAATGGAGAACAGGTACAGAGGGAGAAGATATTTGTGTTAGTTACGGGGAAGCCCCAAGGATCTATCTAGATCGTATCTAATCACCTAGAGGGGGGTGAATAGGTGTAAAAACCAAAAACCACAAATCTCGATGCTTTAAAAAGATAAATGCGGAAATTAAAAAGCACACCGAGATTTACGTGGGAAAACTCCAAACTCGGAGTAAAAAACCCACGGGACCAACACGTGAATAAACAATCAATAAGAGAAAACATTACAAGGTGATACCGAACTCCACGGACTCGACCTCTCTAACTCTCCTATGGATCTCCGCGCAATCCTCCTTCGGGTTGTCCACGCCCTCACGTCCGAGTTCACGAACGCACGCACTTCGAATCCACGAAGCCTCCGATCACGCCGAATCCACGACGCCCACTCGAATCCACGAGCACACTCCGTCCGGAGCAAGAACAATACGATCGGTGATGATTTATTGCTTAGATTCTCATTAAAGATCTATGGAAATAATCTCTAAGCAATTCTCAAATTGATTCTAGAAAAACATTAAGAATTAGGGCACCGAGAATCAATTTGGGAGAAGCTTGATGTAGAAGATGAGGAAAGCGGCTACCTACAAGCTTCTAAGGTTTTCAATAGAGTTTATAATGTAAGCATATAGATTTATGAACCCCCCATGGTCTTTATATAGTATTAGAAGACTTAGAGATAGATTAGGATTGTAACAACCAAATCTGGAAATATTTCCCGCAGCCAAGGTCCGGACTCAGCCCCCCTCAACCGGTCCTGTCTTTCGTCATTGAAAAATATTTTTCACAGGGTCCGGTCCTAAGCCATGAGATCCGGTCCACCTTTATACATGCTGAGACTGCAAGGTACGGGATTCGAATCTCAATCCAGGTCCGGATCACAATTAAAGGTGCGCAGAGAACCGGCTTACGGGATCCGAATCTCACCTCTTAGATCCGGATGTCACCTTTCAGATCCGGATCTGGACCAAATTTTTCCAGCTTTGATTTTTGTCAAATAGAATTCAATCCAAGTCCTCTAACTACTATATCTTAGTCTAAAATCACCATAAATGTTCTTAGAATCATACCTGAGGTGCCGAGCTTCACCGCTGAGTCTTGTAACGTCTGTTTGCATTTTCTTTGTTCAAGTGTGCTCCTGACTCCTTCAAGACTTCGACTCAATTCACGAAACTTGCCAACACAAAATCTTTAACAATTTGGTATTTGATGCATACACAAAGGGGGAGAGACGTAGAGAGACGTGGCTTTGAGATATGATGAGTTTAAGGAGGGAGAAGGAGTTATGTTTAAGAACAAAGGGTTTTGGAGAAAAGAACAAAGAAGGTAGAAGGTATAAGAATTTAATGTTTATCATTTTTGTTGAAAATTGTTTTGCAGGAAATCAAGAATCCTAGTTGCGTCTAAGTCATAGAGTCTGTTTTAGGAGTTTTGATGTATTTTTGAGTTTCAAACTGTATTTGGATTACACGCCAGAAGTTTGATGTTTTGGTGATGACATTGAACTTCGTTTTTCTTTTATGTAATTATAGTTAGTTTTTGTGTTTTGTCACGAAATTGCTAAAGGGGGAGATTGTTAAGGATTTTGTATTGGCAAGTTTCGTGATTTGAGTCGGAGTATTGAAGGATCGGAGCGGATCGAAGATAGTCGAAGAATCCTTGATTTCGAAGAAAGAGATAATTTGAATCACGACGTTCAGGTAAGGTTTTAAATTATAATATGGTGATTCAAACGTAGTTGTAGGCATTAGAATCATAAAATCATTGTTTAACGGATTAGAAATTATATTGAAACTTTGTAATTTTCGAAAAGTGAAAAATCATAAAAAATTACAAAGTGTACCGGTACAGATTGGATTTTGTACCGGTATAACCATCAAGGTGTTAAGGATTTTATAAGTTGGCGGATTTCGTGAAGTTATTGGAGTCTTGAAGAAGTCAAAAGCACAAAGAAGGAATTTGAAGATTCAAGACTTGGCAAAGAAGCTCGTCACCTCAGGTATGAATTTAAGATAATTTTTGGTGATTTGATAAAATATTTAGTAGTTAGAAGACTTGAATTAATCTCAATTTAACTATTTTCAAAATCTGGATAAACTATAATCTAAGTCCGGACCTTTGGTCTAGATCCGAATCCCGAGAGCATGTCTCAGGCGCAACATTATACTAGATCCGGACCTAGAGTCTAAGTCCGGATCCCGCACTACAAGAGAATTGGGTTATAGCGACACATTTTTGGGACACTTTTGTATAAGTGTCCCCATTTATGTATAATTTTTATTTTAAAAAACAAATCTAGTAACGTCCAAATATAAAGCCCAATTATCCAAAACAAAATTTACACTGTTTAAAATCTCCTAATTATTAAAAAAAAATCAGCAAGGCCCAAGTAGAAAGCCCAAATACAAAAACAAAAGGGAAAAAAAATCTGATCGCTCCCTCACTCCCCTCGCTCCGCTCCTCCTCTCCTCCTCCTCCTCCACATCTGAACGAATCGTCTTCTCCTAGGTCGCATCCTCTTCTCCCTTCGCTCAAACCCCATCGTTCTCCTCCTCCTCCTCCTCCGTCGCCGCAACCGATGAGCTAGGGTTCCGGCGGCCGAAGTTCGGCCGCGAGGATCTCGCGGGGACCGTCGCTGGAGGAGTAAGCTCCAAACGTTGAGGCGACGACGGTGGTGGGGAAGCAGGAGTCCGACGACCTCGTTGTGCTCGCGGCGGCGTCGAAGGTGTGGAAAGGGTAGACGGAGAAGAAGGTGAGCTCGATCGATCGATTATCCTATATATTGATCTCTTGTTCATGAGGTTTTAGAGTGTAATCTCTTGTTAGAATCTCTTGGTATATATATATGATAAAAGTTTTCTCTAATATCTGATCGATTATTCTATATTTTTATGCAATCATGTGAAGTTTATCGCATTAGATACAATCAGACTATTACAGGTTGGATTCAGTTGATGCATGTCATAATATTGTAGACCATTTTACTGTTTGTGGATTCTGTTATGGAGAACATTTAAGGTTTTCTATGATTTAGTGATGCTAACTTAGTTATAAAAGTTTGATCAGATCAAGTGTGTTTTATATGTGGGTGCCAGAGCGGTCGGCGTTGATGCTCTAAAGCGCAGAACTTTTGAAAGGTTCTCACTAATTCTTGATTCTACAGGAGTAGGATCAGTCGAGTGTATTTGACACCGTAATAATCACACATTAGATAATGTGGGAGAGTATGTGGGGCTCACCTGGTACAGACGTATCAGAGCTAATTATTGGGTTTAAGCATTTTGGATTTATGGTTAAAATTGAGTTATTAGTGCTAGTAGACTAGATTGTTACTTAGTCATAGTTGCCTATCATCGAGTTATTAGCAGTACTCTTTAGTAAATAACATCACGTGGGTGTTATTTTGTTTCTCGTTTTGGAGAACTATAAGAACGATATCGACCTTAGTGATTTCATGGTCTTTTCTAATAATCTTTCTATGCATTTCTAGTTATGGATGATGTATTTCCCCCCAATCTGGATGTACTTTGCTTTACTTTTCATTTGGGAGTGCTAAGTTACTTTCAACTGCTTAAGTTTTGCATTAATCACCATCAATTTTTGTCACTTTAGGATGAGTTCTCTTTTTCTCCTCGCTCCATTTTGGTGTTTACATAATTGCGCATTCATTTTGGCTGGTAACTAAGGGCACTTGTTCTCGTATCTGTTTTATTTTATGCGTCGATCGTTAACTTGTGAACACATTTTATTAGTTTGAAGTTATAGCTTAGAGTGGTGCAATTATTGTCATGGTTAATTGGCTGAATATTATATATATTCCTCAGAATATATATCGACTAATTTCAATCGGGCAATGAGTCCAAAGTTAATAATTAATTTTAGAAAATTCTTAATTTAGTCCACCTAAGACCAGTTGACTGAAAGAGGTTCAAATTGACCTGCAATTTTTTTTTAAAAAAAGAAAAGTTTTCAAAGAGGCCTTCTGCAGTTTACAGATGGTTTAAAGATACTTTTGTAAAAGATATGGAGCTAAATTAGGAAAGGAGTCATCAACCTATTAATAAAGTGGAGTCATATTCCGGTCTATGAGAATTATCAAGTTATTGAAAATTATCAAGTTATTTACTATCTATTATTGTTCACTCTGTCTCCCTCTGCTATTGTAAAACTGCTACAAACTTTTGCAGAGAATTATCCATGATGCCTTGTGATTACTTCAATCAATCACTAATTGGGTGTAGGACTTTAATCGTACTTGACATAAACATGCCCTCTATTGTGGGAATTGCATCTGATACTGGCTCGTTCTACTTTGGCAACCCAAAATTCTTTCCTTTATGCACCCAGCTACACCTTTGCTCTCCTTTCTTTGTATATTGCTGTTTCGTCTTTACTTAATGGTTGAAAATGTTGGCATTGATTGATATTCGGTAATTTACTTTGTATTTTTACTTGATTGTTGAATCTTTAGGAGCCTTGGTTGATAGGTGTAATAACATTCCATGTGGTTTTCCTGCTGATAACCATCATCTCAAGGAGAAACATGAACTTCCTGCTTTCCCTCTCGGTTCTAGCACGTAAGTTTTTGCTTTTCATCTCCTCTGCTCCAACCTACCTTGCTTATGAGCATACTTTAACTAGATTTCTATGTTTTTGGTTTGGCTTCTAGAAAGCTTCTTCAGTGTGAAAAACACAGCCTCTAATAAAGCTTTTCCTGTGACAGTAAGCTGAAAGCTTGAAACAAGCTTTTGGGCCCAAACGGCAAAAGCTCCAATTGCTTCTACTGCAGCAAGAAGCTGTTGGGCTGATTTTAATCAAAGTTTTGTTAGTTCTTTTTTGAACAATGACACTCAAAAGAGCATTGTCACAAATGCTGCAGCCAGGCCAAATAGACCCTTCAAGTTTGCTATTTTGTGAATTCAAGTTATTGAGAATTATCAAGTTATTGAACTATTGAACTTCCGTTTTATTCCTTAGTTATAATTGGACCAAATGATGAACTACTAACTGATATTATAGGCATGCACCATTTCAAAATTTAATATATGCTGTAGCTATCTCACTGGTGATATTATAGAACAAAGATATAATTATTACCCTTGATATTATAGGCCAATTAACCCTTTTGGAAATTTTAGATCAGAGCAAGTAGTAATGCTGCTGCTTTCAATCCTATATTACTTTTCCACTAGTTTTCTGTCCTTTGCCTTGAAATTTCCTTTTTAGCAGAGGTAATGATGCAGGATTTGTGAAGTAATACACCCGAAAGGCTCGATCCGCATCAGGTAATGTGACCAAGAACTGAACTTTTATGCCTTTTTCTTTTTTATAGTACCGCTGAGCATAGTTCACAGCGATTACCATCAACTGGACATGTGGTTTAATGGGAAATCAAGAGTGAATTCGTCATCTTTTTGAAGATTTTGTCTACAATATTTAGCAATGCCATGTTAGTTTTCATTGACGTTTTATATTTAATTATGTAATGGATCAAGTACTTGTAAGCTATGGTTGCAGAATCTAATTTCTTCGTGGTTTAGTGTCAATTGTGTCATGGATGAAAGTTTCACATGTGCACCTTTCTTTTTCCTAGTGCTAGCTGCTGCCCGTTCCTTCATACTTGATTTGTTTTGCCATTACTTCTTATTTGATTGTTGTTTAGGTAGTGCGGTCCAAACGTATTTAGATATCCCGTGTTGGATTTCATCATATTAATCTTAGTAACACCAACTAAGTAATGTTGTTTTATAGTCTTAGTAAAAAAATATATATATGTCTCTTTCTCTCTCTTTCAATGATATTAGTAAAGATGAAACCTTTATATGGCAGTTCCTAGCTAGCTAGTTCTTATTAATTTATACAAGTTTAGTAACCTTTTCCTTTTGGTGGTTGACAGAAGGAGCCCAGCACAAAGGGCACATCAGTTTCAGAACGTGGACCCAAGACACCAGATCCCAAGGTGAGTTTGGTTCAAATATAGAAGGAGCTCAGCACTACTGTTTGTTCCTTTTCTTTTCCCCCCCTTTTCAAGCTATGCTATTAAGAAGAAGGACGAGATCGAGCGTGTTGCGAAGGCGAATCGTTGAACACTGCTCATTCACAAGACAAGTTTTGGAGTGGACAATTTGGAAAGTATTTTTCTAGTTAGTATTTATAATTCAGTTTGGTTATGGATCGCATAATATTAGTCTAATTTTAGGAACTTATTTATAGAACTATCTCAAGATTTTTCTAATGCTTTTGTTAAACTACAAAAAAGAGTACTTCGAGTAATTTGGTATTAGTCTAATTTTAGGAACTTATTTATAGAACTACGATTGTGAATTTCAAGTGATGGTTACAACTTCATAGCTTCTGTTGTACCAAACAGGTGTTGCTTGATAAAGTGTTGTCTTAATAGTCTTTCTGGAATCGCTATACTGATATCTGCTTATTTCTGTGTTGGAGTTAGAAGCATTAAATCGAAACTTTGTTTTGCTTTTGGGTTTGAATCGTATTTTCTCTTCTTAATGTAGCTGGACTAGTAGTAATAGATCTATCTGTCAAATCTTCGTGGGTTGCTGCTGCTTCTGAAGCAAAAGGGGGCACTAATCTTCGAGGGCAGGTTTGAGATATCTCTAGCCGTTTTTGTTCTGTTTTCTATTGTTTTCTCTTAAGATTAAAGTTTAGGAGCTATATTTGGTTGTTGCTTGCATTATGAGTTGCGTTGCAAGTGCGACTGCACGCAAATCTAAAAGTTTTATTTCTTCTATTGTTGTCGCTGGTATACTATGTAAGAGGGTGATTGAGATTCGGAGTGAATTAGAGAGGTTTAAGGTGGTGCCACATCTAATCAGTGGGAGTCTTAGAACATATTTAATGCCCTTTTTTTAAGATGAAATGATTATCTAATACTAGAAAATTTATTTGTTTATATAGGTTTCAGATGCATTTAGCGCTCGTAATATTCATCCACAACCTCATTGCCCTTCAGGTAAAATTAAACTTATATTAATTGGTTTTCATGTTAAAAGATTGTTTGACTAATTTTTTATTAACTTGATTGTTTAATTTGTAGGTTCAACATCTTAATTGCCGAGCTCACTACATTGGATCTGATATGATATTATTAGCTTTTGTTTTTATTTCTTTTTCTTGGGTTGAAATGCTAGGAATTGTTGGTACTGTGATTTAGTGACTAAATACTCGTTTAAAGATATATGGATAATACCTTGAGACATTTGGTATTAATTAGTGTAACTACAAAACTTCTTTTATATGTTTTCTTTGTTAATGCAAATCAAGGCGAATAAAATTAAAGATATGCTTAATATTAATCATCATGGAGTGGTATTATATTTTAAAAAGTGTCGTTGAAATTTAAAAAATGTGTTGCTAGAATATCATTTTGCATCACTTTTATGTGCTGCTAAAAGCTTAAATAAGTGTCGGTATATTAGTAGCACTCTTTTTAGGTTATACCGACACTCTTAAAAAGTGTCACTATATACCTAGCGACGCCACATATAGCAACACTTTTTAAAAGTGTCGGTATTTTAACTAGCAGCACTTTTTTTGACATATACCGACATTTAAAAGTGTCGCTATATACCGTTTTTGTTGTAGTGCCGAGGCTTGAACTTTGTTATTGCGCAGGCTAAGACCGGACCTCTGGGATAAGACCGGACTTTGATTAATCACATATATATAAATTTAACGATGGAACCGGTTGAAGGAACTAAGTCCAGACTCCTAGGACCGGTCTTCACTTGTGAGGTCCGGACCTTGGTGTCGGGTTTGTTTCCAAAATTGGCAGATTTCAATCCTAATCTAATTCTAAGTCTTCTAACACTATAAATAGACCATGGGGGGTTCAAGGATTGTATCGCTGAATATGCTTATAGGTTAGATCCTCTTTTAAACCCTAAAACTCATTTTAGAGCTTTATGATTCAATTCTTAAAGCGAGTTTTATTTTGTTGATCGTCGAGATTGATTCTAGGTTTTCTCTTTGAATACACCTTCATGAATCAACTTGATGATTGACTAAAAGGGTTCCCCCATAGTCTACGGTGCTTCAATTGTTGAGATCATCAAAAGTTTTCTTCAACAACTCCGGACGGAGGGTGACGCGGGGATCACGTGAGAGGCCGAGGACTCGGTGGAAGCTTTGAGGAGTCGAAGCTTTGACGCGGCAAGGAGTTGCGGCGTGGTGGACCAGCGAAGGAGATCCATATTGAAGATTCGGCAAATTGGGTAAAGTCGTGGGTGAATCGCCTTGTACTCAATTGTTTCTTAGTGGATTTTCGTGTGATCGGTCCCGTGGGTTTTTCACTCCTTGTGGCGTTTTCCCACGTTAAATCTTGGTGTGTTGATTTTATATTCCGCATTTACTTTAAAATCGCATCGAGATTTTTATTAGGCCGTTGTACACCTATTCACCCCCCTCTAGGTGTTAATTATCTTTTAGATCCTTGAGACCTATAACCTACAATTGGTATCAGAGCGGGTATAGGTTGTTATTAATGGCCGAGGGCGGTAATATTAATCGACCTCCTTTCTTCGATGGCACTAACTATGCCTATTGGAAAGTCCGCATGAGGGCGTTTCTAATTGCCATCGATGAAAGAGTTTGACAATCGGTGGAATTCGGATGGAAACACCCCACCCAGGTAGTCGATGCTATTACTGTACCCAAACCTCGAACCAAGTGGACTAAGGACGAAAATGAACTTTCATCTTGTAACGGGAAGGGGATTAATGCTTTGTTCAACTCGTTAAATCAAACCGAATTTTCTCGGGTTTCGGCGTGTGAAACCGCCAAAGAAATTTGGGATACTCTTAAAACTACTCATGAGGGAACAAGTCTTGTCAAGGTTCAAAAATTACAGATGTTGACTAGTCGTTTTGATTCTATTCATATGGAAGAGAATGAAAACTTTACCGACTATTTCACTCGTCTTCAAGACATAGTCAACACTTGTTCCAATCTGGGTGAAAAGATCCCCGAAACCAAGATTATTCGTAAGATTTTTAAGAACACTCCCCGAGCGTTTCCGTGCTAAAGTCATGACTATTGAAACCGTGAAACACCCGGATGAGATGAAAGTAGATGAATTAGTTGGTGCGCTCCAAACCTATGAGATGACTTTTCCTTCTAACTCACTCTCTTCCAAGTTGTCTTCTAAGTCCATAGGGATGGCGCTTAAATCTACCAAGGGAGGCAACGCGGATGCATCTTCTTCCGAGACGGACTCGGATGTTACTTTGGAGGATTTCGAGAAGCAACTTGCTCTTCTAACAAGGAAGTTCAGACTGAACTTTAAGAAGAAATATCCTTCAAAGTCATCCTCTTCCAACTTCAATAAAGCAAAAGGGAGTTCTTCTTCATCTTCTTCTAAGTTTAAAAATTCTGAAAATTCTTCTAAAGAAACTTCTAAGGATAAGAAAAGTGGAGAAATCCAATGCTATAAGTGTCGGGGATTTGGACATATAGCATCGGATTATCCGACTAAGAGTTCTAACAAGAAAAAGGCTATGCAAGCCATTACTTGGGATGACCCTTCCGATGAGGAGTCAACCTCAAGCGATGAAGAAATAAATGCTACTGCCTTGTTAGCACATGATTCTACATTTATGTGTTTATCTTCTATTGACTCAATCTCCGTGTCCTCTATGCATGAACGATCTAGGCCGGAGCACACGATGGATGAAGAATCGGACGGGGATGATATGATTGACGCATATCGTCAATTGGTCGTGGAGTCGAAGAAGATGGCCAAGCACAACAAGAAGCTACAACAAAGAATCCTTGATCTAGAAGGAGAAAACGCCAAATTGATTACATCAACGAGAACCTTGGAACAAGAGAAGGACGGAGTGTCTAGAGCCTACAATTCTATTATAGAGAAGGTCGCCTTGCTTGAGAACGAAAGAGAAACGAGCAAAGAAAACTTGAAGTTTCTCAACAAGCAACTTTCGGAGGCAAAGGAGGCGAACATGGAATTCACGAAAACGATTATTCAACTTCGATCGGACATGAAAAGGTTCTCCTCCGGTTCTTCCAAACTCGACAAAATGCAAGGGGTTGGTCAAACTTCTAAGCTTGGACTAGGATATGAACGGGTGTACATTGACCGAGTCTCCAAGCAAACGGTCGTGCCTTCAAGAACCTCCACTCTTTTGGCTCAAGGTATTGTCACTCCTTCTAAGAAATTTGTTTCCACTAACAAAGTTTGTCATGTTTGTGGAGTGCTAGGTCATGTGAAGAAATATTGCAAGCATTGGAAGAACCCCACAAAGACATATAAGTCGAAGCCAAAGATCACACAATCATGGAGGCCTAAGTCGGATGATCAAAAGAACAAGAGAATCAAACTCGTCGACAAGCATCTCAAGACGCTTTCTACTCGACCAACGCACCCTACAACACGTAAGGTTTGGGTACGCAAAGGTGAAATCTTTCCTTGCTCTTATTAGCTTACCGTAGTTCATTGTTGCATCATGTGAATCATCTATTCAACTTCATCATCCAAAGATCCTCCTAGTGGGGTTGTTGGAGTTTGTGATGTTCGGTGGATAAGAGAGTACTATGAATATGGATGAAAGAGTGTACTTGTTGATTATCGGATCCCGTGCTCCGTTTTTACAAATTTTCATCAGCACGAGTGCCATTTTTTTTTAAAAAAAAAAAACTGTTTCACACTCTTGATTTTGACATATTGAACTAAGATATCTTCTATTAAGAGAATTGGTCAATCATATATTTCTATCTAGGTACATTCTATGGGCCATATTTATTGTCTAATTAAGCATCTCTTCTTTTATTCACATACATTTTTTTTGTGGTGAATTGGTGACTTGGTTTTAATTTTGTGCATGATTTATTCTTACATCTTTTGATTCACTTAAATACATCTATGTCATTGCATTTTTGAACCACAACATTTTCTAGAAATTGCTTCGTACGCTTGTTAAAATAAGTACATCTCTCTTGAACTATCGAAAGCGTATTGAATTTACATGACAATTTGCATGATAAAAATAAATGAGTTCCTTATTTTCTGAAATCACAATAAAATTATCTCATTGTGGGTTGCACTTTTTGAGGGGGAGTTTTCCTAAAAAGAAAAGATGTGGAAAGAGTTATATCCCTTATGGGAGTATGAAAACTACCACCTATAAAAGATGTGGAAAGAGTTACATCCTTTCTAAGGAGTGTGAAAACTACCATCTCATGTGAGAAAGAGCTACCACCCCGGTTGTCCGGTAAGTGTGTGAAGCTACTACATGAATATAAGTGTACATTTCTAAGAAAAAGATAAAAGTCAAATTCTTAATTGAGGTGTTTTGGTGAGTGCTCCATTATCGAATGATATAAGGTGGAAGTTATATTAAAGATGCTCAAAGAGCCACTCCTTAATCTTGATATTGCATAACTCAATTGGGTGGTATTCTTGTGCTTATTTCAGCTTATGGGATCTTGTTTATTCTCTACTTGTGTGAATTTGAAATTTAAACTTCGTACAATTTTTGTGTAAATCTCGAAAGATGTGCGTAATTTCTCGGTATACTTTTTAATTTCTAATTGATGCTTGGTTCAACATTTATGACATTATTGAATTTTGTTGAATACGATTTTGTAATTATATTTCATGAGAATTTGATTTAAAGTCTTAAAGTCTTGAAATAAATTTTTTTTACGTCGTGCTCGAGTCGGACTTAAGGGCTAAGTCCAGGATCGCACTTTCATCTGTGCAGCGTGACATCCGGACCTAGCCACCTAAGTCCGGACCTTGCTGGAGCGGAATGTCTATAAACCGCACGACGAAGGCTCGTTTCCCATACTTCGTTTCATATTTTTCTTTTCGTGTTTCTCTCTCTAAAGCTCACTAAGATCATCCTAAGTCATTTGCACTCATTTGCTTCGGATTTTAGGTATGATTTAGTACATTATCATCATTTTTACACTTTGAACCCTAATTTGATTGATTTCGGGATTTCTTGAATTTGATCTTCGTTTTCCTGTTTTTACTTGGATTTGTTGCTTCATTCTTGCTTAGTCATGACTATTTAGCTCTTCTATAAGCTTTATTCAACATTTTATCCTCAGATCTAAGACTACATTTGATCACAACCCAGTTTTTCACTGTTTCGGACTGTTCACAGCAGGAGTTTTTCGAATTTTGATGATTTTTCCATTAGTTTTTCTTGCATGTTGACAATACGAATTTTGTTCTAAACGGCCCTAGGATGCTCTAGAATAAATTTCATAGTTTATGACCAATTATTCTTAATTTGAGATTTCTTTTTGCTCAATATGTTCATGGAACTAGGCTACTATGCTATTAATAGTACCAAGTCATTGGTGCTACCAAGTTTTTGGCCGTTGGATTGAGAGATGTGTGGTTAGGATGATGTGGGCCCCCTAGGGTTAAGTGGGTGGTTGGTTGAATAGTATGATCTAATGGGTGAAAATCATCAAAGGGGTGGATCTAACGGCGGAAAACTTGGTAGCACCAAATGCATGGTGCTATCGATAGTATCCCAGCCGGACTCTATGTTCATGTATGAACAGCGGTTTTTCTTCAAAAATGTATCCGTCGCTTTTGGTCCTCGTTTTTCTCATGGCTCGAGGAGGTCCAGGAGGTAAGCGTCGTCGCTACTCAGCACAACAACAAGTTGAGGCACCACAAGAGGACGCGGGTAGTGAGTACAATCTCGGTGAGGACTCCGACCAAGGATCTCATGAGGAGGACTGGGAAGCTGTTGCGACTGAAATTCGATCGAAGAAGAAGGAGCATGATAAAGGGAAAGGAAAGGCTCCAGGAAAATCAAAAGAGAAAGGCAAAGGAAAGGGTAAAGAAAAGGTTGTCGAAGCGGAGCAACCGAATCGCCGCATACTTATGTTCGTGGACATAGAGGCTCTGGAGGTGTCTCTATTCATGAACGTGATGATGCACGTGCTCAAGATGCTTCAGTTGACACTCGCCGTCGCTCCGTCTATTCCTCGAAAACTTGTATTGGTGAGCGTATGGTTGGGGTAGCTAACTTATTCGAGAAGGTTCCGGGATTCCAAGAACCTTTTGAAAATAGAGATTTGCATGAAATTTGTGCCTTTACAGAACGCACTGGATATGGACTAGAGCTTGTTAGGGAGTTCTATATGAGAGCAGGAAATCTACTTGAGTCTGATGATGGACCTCATATGTTTTCTACTTCTGTTCGGGGAGTTCAAATGTCGATTACACCTGCCACCATTGGGTCAGTACTTGATATGGAGGCGCGAACTGATGGAGTTGACTATCTTAATGCTGGTTTTGACTCAGTTAGAGATTGGACTCGTATGCTTAGATTTCTTTGTGTCCCTGACGCCGAGAACAATGGTAATGCTATACTCTCAAAGGATTTAAGGCCAGAGTATAGATTTTTGAACTTTGTGATTTGCTACAATGTGATGCCTTTAGCAAACACGAAGATTATAAGATGGGATCGAGTTCTTTATCTCTATCTTCTTGGTCATCCTGATATTGTCAAGGAAAGGAACATAAACTTGAATGTACCCTTTCTTATTTGGAAGCGAATGGCGCGAGAGATAAAAACTGCAAGTAAGAAGGATCGTATTCCATTTCCTCTTTTGATCATGCGAATACTCAGGCTTCATGAAGTGAATATTGACTGTTCTTCATATGAGCACTCTCTTGGAGAGATTGGTGAGACAACCATGAGTAAGTCACGAGCTCATCTTCATTCAGAAGCTCGTGTTCCACATCCTGCTCCTGCACCTGCTCCTCCTTCTCCACCTCATGCTGGACCAGATGATGTTGCATCCATGTCTTCTATTTATAGTGAGCAGCAACGCCTTTCAGGCGAGTTAGAGCGACAAGGCGCTGTTCAAGCTGAACTTAAGCGAGATGTTGCAAAGTTAAAGAAGCAGTCTGGACGCATCACTCGATACTTAAGGATTCTTTGTGAAAAGATGGGCTGTGGTAGTTCTGAGTTGCCCCCGCAGGACACTGACTCTGACTAGTGATCGGGGCCCTACTTTTGTCGTTTTGGCTCTTTCGGACAAAAAGGGGGAGAAGTATCATGATAGGGGGAGATGAGAGATGAAAGTTGGTTGATGTTGATATTGATGATGATGATGGTGTATAATTTTGACTATGGTTTATGCTTTCTAGAACTTAGTTTATACTTTCTAGAACTTATTAGATTGCGTTGTAACTATGATTAGGTTTCTGACGTAGGCTATGACTATGACTTTTGGTTTTATGCTTAATGAATTTCTTGAAGCTTGAATGTGTGTTTGAGTTTTCTTTGCAGGAACGTTCAAGACTTCAAGACTCCAATGTCTAAGTCATAGAGTTTGTAATAGGACTTCAATTTGTAATTTTCTACTTTTTGTTGGATCGATCATGCTGGGGGTTATCGTTTGGTGATTGCGATAATTCTTGTCTTTTTGTTTTTAAGTAATGTACGGGCTTTATTTATGTTTTGTCACGAAATCGCCAAAGGGGGAGATTGTTAAGGATTTTATAAGTTGGCGGATTTCGTGAAGTTATTGGAGTCTTGAAGAAGTCAAAAGCACAAAGAAGGAATTTGAAGATTCAAGACTTGGCAAAGAAGCTCGTCACCTCAGATATGAATTTAAGATAATTTCTGGTGATTTGCTAAAATATTTAGTAGTTAGAAGACTTGAATTAATCTCAATTTAACTATTTTCAAAATCTGGATAAACTATGATCTAAGTCCGGACCTTTGGTCTAGATCCGAATCCCGAGAGCATGTCTCAGGCGCAACATTATACTAGATCCGGACCTAGAGTCTAAGTCCGGATCCCGAGGCTTGAACTTTGTTATTGCGCAGGCTAAGACCGGACCTCTGGGATAAGACCGGACCTTGATTAATCACATATATATAAATTTAACGATGGAACCGGTTGAAGGAACTAAGTCCGGACTCCTAGGACCGGTCTTCACTTGTGAGGTCCGGACCTTGGTGTCGGGTTTGTTTCCAAAATTGGCAGATTTCAATCCTAATCTAATTCTAAGTCTTCTAACACTATAAATAGACCATGGGGGGTTCAAGGATTGTATCGCTGAATATGCATATAGGTTAGATCCTCTTTTAAACCCTAAAACTCGTTTTAGAGCTTTATGATTCAATTCTTAAAGCGAGTTTTATTTTGTTGATCGTCGAGATTGATTCTAGGTTTTCTCTTTGAATACACCTTCATGAATCAACTTGATGATTGACTAAAAGGGTTCCCCCATAGTCTACGGTGCTTCAATTGTTGAGATCATCAAAAGTTTTCTTCAACAACTCCGGACGGAGGGTGACGCGGGGATCGCGTGAGAGGCCGAGGACTCGGTGGAAGCTTTGAGGAGTCGAAGCTTTGACGCGGCAAGGAGTTGCGGCGTGGTGGACCAGCGAAGGAGATCCATATTGAGGATTCGGCAAATTGGGTAAAGTCGTGGGTGAATCGACTTGTACTCAATTGTGTCTTAGTGGATTTTCGTGTGATCGGTCCGTGGGTTTTTCACTCCTTGTGGAGTTTTCCCACGTTAAATCTTGGTGTGTTGATTTTATATTCCGCATTTACTTTAAAATCGCATCGAGATTTTTATTAGGCCGTTGTACACCTATTCACCCCCCTCTAGGTGTTAATTACCTTTTAGATCCTTGAGACCTATAACCTACACAAGGCTATACCGGTATAACCATCAAGCCATTACCGGTAACAAGGCTTCGAAAAATTCTATCTTCCGTCATTGTGTTACCGGTAACACTATAGAATTTGTACCGGTACAGATAGTAAAAATTGGAAATTTTTCTAATCCAAATCCAATTGATTCTAAAGTCTATAAATAAGGTATAGGGGTTCTCTAATTTCATGTGCTTCATGAATATACATGTTTGAGAAACCCTAGAGGCTAGGAATTAATCTAAAAGCGATTTTCTACATAATAGCCTCTTCTAGGTCAAATCGAGATATTGCAATTCCTTTACTATATGTCGATTTGATCTACGCTTCGCTTGGAGTTTTCTTCTTTGGTTTTCTACGATACTCCTAAGCGAAGGATCACCATACTTATGATGCTTCTCATGAACGACGTCGTGGATTCGGCGCGAGGCGTCGTGGATTCGACGCGATTGAAGGCGATTCGTGGATTCGGATCGTGGGCTCGTGGATTCGAGTGGCGTCGTGGATTCGGCGTGATAGAAGCTTCGTGGATTCGAAGTGGTGACGTTTCGTGGATTCGGGACGTGGCGTTCGTGGACTCGAACGTGAGGGCGTGGACGACCCGGAGGCGTGCGTCGAGATTCATAGGAGGTTAAGAGAGGTTAAGTCCGTGGAGTCGGTAATCACCTTGTAATCTTTTCTCTTAGTGGATTCTTTATTCGCGTGTTGGTCCCGTGGGTTTTTTACTCCAAGTTGGAGTTTTCCCACGTAAATCTCGGTGTATTTTTATTTTTCGCATTTACTTTTAACGCATCGAGTGTTTGTGGTTTTTGACCGGTACACCTATTCAACCCCCTCTAGGTGTTGGATACAATCTAGATAGATCCTTAGGAACCCCATAACCTACACATCAAGCATAATACAATTTAGGGTTATTTACATACAGGTCCCTGCAAACATAGTCAATTGCGGAAATATCCCTGCAAAAGCGAAACTAGGTGAGATGTCCCTGCAAAAGTTCAAAAGTATGCGAGATATGTCCACTGCCGTGCCTTTTGCGGGGACATATCTCAGAATATTTTGCGAGATATGTCCCCGCAAAAGGCACGGCGGGGACATATCTCGCATACTTTTGGACTTTGCAGGGACATCTCACCTAGTTTTGCTTTTGCAGGGATATTTCCGCAATTGACTATGTTTGCAGGGACCTGTATGCATTTGACCCTACAATTTATGCATTCATTTTATCATGTACAACCTACCAACTATACATGCATCAATAACATTTACACTTCACTTTGGCTTAGAAGTGACCTAATCACTTCGGTGAAGCACAACCCACCTAATATTGCTCTCCGATTGCTTGTAGTCACTTGCAATCGGGCTCCCACGGCACACGTGCTCCGGTTCGGCTCCAACACACAATTGATCACCAAACACTCGTCGATTCTCTACTTAGAGTTGTTGGGAACAACCCCAATAAACCCAAAATCCCCATTTCTATGCCCTAGCTTTCTCATATCACCAAACACCCCAAAAACATATGGTGGAACGTGGATTTAATAGCGTAGGGATCATTAGAATGTCATTCATGAAGGATTTAACCAAATCCTAAACACTTACAAAAATGCGAACGCCGAGACGGAAGCACCCTGCTCAAACGGGCGCACGAGGACTCGAACCGTCGCCTCCCACACGTTTACAAGGTCGCTCTCCACCAAGCCTCCGAATTTGGGAGATGGATCTAGAGAGAGGAGGGAGTATTCTAGAGAGAAGTAGGAGCTTCTCTCTCTTCTCTCTCTACCCCCAAATGTGTGTGTGTGTGTGTGTGTTTTTGGTGGCTGTGGGAGGAGGAAGAAGAGAGGAGGAAGAAGCCCCACTTTATATAAAGTTTCCCTCAATTATAAAATTGCCATCAACCCATTCTGGGCATTTTTCGTTCTCGGGGTTCGGACCCTCAAACCAAGGTCCGGACCCCGTAGGTCCAGACAGCCCAATAATTAAGGACTTAGCCAAATTTCAAACTTTTTAAGCTTTTCTCCGTTTTCGCTCGTAGGGCCTCCGATTTATCTCAAATCGTACTGAGACTCCCAAAATATGCTTTCGAGCGTATTTAAACCCTCTTTTCATCCACGCTTTTGCCGGCTTTAGTTCATGATCTAACATAGCCTTTCGAGTTCCGTTTTCGCGCTCTGCGCACCGAAAACAACCGAATGCTCCCGAACTTCACCGGGATGATTCCAATGGCTTCTAACATCCATCGAAACTTCATAACGATAGAAGTTCGGTATATTACAAATCATCTGTGTTATTTGAGTTTGATTTTCTTTTTTATTTGGTTGTGCAATTTTTATCTTGATTTATTTTTACTTGAGTTTTTAGTTGTCAACTAATTCACTCCCCTCTTAGTTGCTATTTGATTCTTCAAAGAGGTTGTTAGAAGTGGTCTCGTTGGTCATTCTAGCTGTAACAAACCGAACTTTAACCAAATTGGCTAAAGTGCGCGAACGAATAATTGGACAAGTTCCAATTACCATTCCAAATATCTTGGAAGGGTTAAAAGAGGATCTAGAAGAGTTAAAAAGGTTTTGGCGTTGTTCGGCGCGAATTAGAGACGAAACAACGTGAAAAGCACAAGTCTGGGCAACCTGTACTGATACAAGCAAAGTTGCTGTACCGGTATAGCCACCTTTACTGAGAGGATGAGAACTCTCGGGTTTGAGATTTTTGGTGTCTGTACCGGTACAAAATTGATTTATACCGGTACAGATGCTACGAAACCGAGAGGGCTACTCTCGGGTTTGCCCTCTGCGCCAGTTTATACCGGTACAAAATGGGCTTGTAGCGGTACAAATGGGTCTGGCAGCAGTTTTGGACTGCTCCGCAAATAAAAGAATGGAGGGGTTTAGTTGCTATTGTTACAACACCATATGACCCAATACACCCCTCTCACCCTCATTTCACAGCCAACTCCTCCCTCTACCTCATTTCTCTCTTTCTTTCTCTAGAAATCTATTTCTAGGGCAAGGAGACCAAGGAGAAGTTGGAGAAGGAGCTTGGAGAAGGAGTCTTTGTGGCTTTGGAGCTTGAAGGAGACTTAGAAGCTCTCCTACAAGGTGGAGCTTGGGCCAAGGTATGGTTTCTTTGGAAACCTAGGTTAGGGTTTGGGTTTTCTTCCATGAAACCTAGAGTTTTTGAGCTTCTCTCATGGTTAGAGACAAGGTAGAGCATGAAGCTCCATGAAAATCCATGGAAGCTTCATGAGCTCTCATGGTGGATCACTAGGGTATCAATGCATGCCCTAGAGAAGAGTTTAAATGGTCTTAGATGAGTTCCTAGAAGATCCACAAGCTCTCTTTTGCTTGTTTAAGAGATCAAAACCTAGGGTTTCACATAGGGCTTGGTAGAGCACCCAAATTTGGGGCTTTTGACTGTAGAGGTTCTAGGGTCCAATTGACCTTGTAGAAACCTAATTGGGAGTATCCCCTACGCGTGGTACAACTCCGTTTATTTAAACAAAAAGCCGATATATGAGCTACTATGTAAACTAGCCTGATTAAGGCTCTGTTTAACGCGCAGGTGATAGACTAGAGTTCGGTTGGGCACGAAACTTGTCGGACAACCCATCTTGAATATTTAGAGGTGGGTGGTGCATTCCAAGGACACCGGAATTCTTTCTATGTCTAAGTGTCACTTTTGAGCATTCTATATATGTTGAGCATAATGCATAGTAGGGTAATTTATGAGTTATATTGCAATTTGTGAGTTCAAATGCATGAGAATGATTGTATGATATTGTAATGATAAAGAACAAAGAACCCTATGTATGCATGCTAAAGAACGAGAACCTAGTCTACTTAGACAACAATATGACTTTGGACATGTGATTAAAGAACAAAGGTGTCATTGATGAGTCTAGAATGTTTAGACAACAAGTATGGCATCAAAGAACAAGAACATGAACAAGTAGATTAATTGACATTATTATAATTGAGAGATTGACATTATGACAACCACCTTAGAGCTAAGGGTCATATGAACATAAGTTCTCCTTGAGGGCAAGGAACGGATTGAGATTTGGAATCCTTATAGTTAAGGATTGATCGTACTCACCATATAGTCCTTGCCTGAGGGTGGTAGCTCCCCCTTGGGCGATGCGCTCCGTAGTTGGTCATCACTGGGTCGATTGAGTCTCCCCAGAGGACGGCCCCAACGGGTCGATTGAGTCTCCCCGATTTTACTTTGGGATTTTGAGTTTGGTTGAGTCTTGTTGAGGGCGAAGCCTACGGGTTAGCCAAGAGATTGGGTATTGAACTTATGATCTTGCATGCCTTTTAATTGAGCATAATATTGTTTACTTTCAAGCGTATTAGTTGCATTTGTTAGTTGGTTATTATCTTACCTTTCTTTCTATTACGCTTGAATTAGACCTAGTGAGAAAGTCGGCGTGGTTGGTTGTCGAACCCACTAGGAACTTTGTTATAGTTCTCACCCCACTATTTCCACAGAGCCGGGACCGAGCGAGCCGGCTGAGGATCGCGGTAAGGGCATCGCGCCCTAAATAGAGACCGCCCGAGTTATTTACTTTTGTTATAGTTGCACACCTTTATTATCATCTTTTGTATTTGATGATGATAGTTGTTTACTTTAATTGTAACCAAGTTTCATTTTGAGGTAAATGTGATATAAGAAAGAAATGATGCAATGAATGTAAAGACAATAAAGATTTCAAGTTGTAAGAATTATGCATGTATGTGATTGCAATTAATCATAGTACTTGTTTGTTTTAGTTTAGCATTTCACTATGGCTATGGCTTGCCCTCGCTCGTGCAAGATGTTATGTATGCTTTCGCATGTGCGAAATTTTTATACTCTATCTGTACTTGTTGGGCCTTGGGCGGTCAGGGGAAGCTCTGTCCGTTCGGCGTCTGTTTCACGCGCTCGAACCGGCCAAATGGATCGGGCTCGGGGCGTGACAGATAAAATGGTATCAGAGAGTATAAAAGCCAAAAGGTGAAAGCTAGGATGGACCTAGGGGCCACAGGAAATGGAAAGACCTTAAGGACCTAGGAAACGTGAGTGACGTTGAACAAGTATAGCGAAAGCATGTGATTGGGTTAATGTTATTATGTCTCTAATATGTTTAGGGATTAACTTCAAGTACTATTTGTTTTCTATTCCTTGTGTTGTGATCGGCGGCCGACGACATGATGTTTGGGATGAAAATAAATACGCTTGTTTGCTTTCGCCGAATTGGGTATGTTCGAGTATGTGTTTAAAGTATTAACGTAAATTGCTTCATTTCAGGAAGCAATGGCACCTCGTGGACGACCGCGAAAGGTGCCTAATCCCGAGGCATCGAGTGCGGCACCTATTGCGGCTCCCGAGCAACCCGTGGCACGTAGCGGCGGGGGGCTTGAGGAGCAGATAGCCACGCTTATTGGCGTGGTGCGGCAGCAGGCGGAGTCTGTTCGGGCTCAAGGCGAGCAGATTCGGCGGCTTCAGGAGACTGGAGCGGCGACGGCGGCGGCCGGCGGGGTTGAGCATCCTACACCCCCTGCTGGGACGCCGACTGTAGTGGAGGGTGCGGCGGCGGCGGCAGATCCAGTCGTGGACTTACCAGTTACGGTGGTACCGGCCGGATCGGGGACTTCGAACCCCGGCAGTGCGACGGACGATGAGGAGCGGGAGCGCCAGTTGGCGGCGCTCATCAGGTTCATGAAGTTCAGGCCACCCATCTTTGAAGGAGGAGTGGTGGAACCGGAGGTGGTGGAGTCTTGGATTGACTCCCTAGAGACGTTCTTCGGGGACTTCAGTACCCCGGAGAAGGACAAAGTACACTTCGCCTCCCATTGCCTAGAGAAGGCGGCGAAGACGTGGTGGAAGCGAGTAAAGCGGGATCGGTCACCCGATCTCTCGCCTATGACGTGGGAGGAGTTCAAGAGAGCGGCATTCACGAACTATTTTCCCGACTCGGTGAAGCGGAAGATGCAAGAAAAATTCCGCAAGCTGAGGCAGGGAGACCGCTCAGTAGCGGATTATGAGCAGGAGTTCTCCCACATCATCGACTGTGTCCCGGAGGTAGTACGTGATGATCGGGACCGGGCGGATTAGTTCCTACGGGGGCTTCAGCCGAGGATCTACGAGAGGATATAGATCCTCAATCTCACGACCTTTGCGGAGGTTTTCGATCGAGCGCTAAGCGCGGAGCACGGTAGCGTCTACGCGCGGGAGAAGCGCGAGGCCATGGCGGATTGCAGGGAGAAGGGCAAGAAGCGGGCGGCGGGTGGTGCCGGGGGCAGGCCGAACACTAAGAAACCCCCTCGGTATCCCCGACAGCAGCCGAAGGGCGGGAGACCTTCCCGTTGTGTTATTTGCGGCGGTAACCATCAGCTGCCGACATGCCCGCAGCGCGAGGGGAACTGTTACAAGTGCGGCCAGCCTGGGCATATCATACGGCAGTGCCCGAGCTGGGGATCGTCTGCACCGACGGCGGCTTCGTCCCCTTTTACCCCGAGGCAGCTGATGGGACTGCCACCACCTATGGCGGCTGGACGCTCATCATCGTCGCGTCAGCCGAAGGCATCGAGAGCACCGAGTGGGCGGGTTTTTGCCACTCAGGTGGAGGAGCAGGTTCCAGCTCCCGACGACATCGTGGCAGGTATTGTCTCTATCAAACGCACTAGAGCTCAGGCTATTTTCGATATAGGTGCATCGCATTCATTCATAGGTGCATGATTCGTTAAAGCTCATGACTTAGAGATTGTGCATGATGAGGAGGGTTGGACTATTACATCACCCGGGCAGTCTTATGGTGTCTATGACGAGTGTCCGGCGTGTCCAGTTCAGATAGGTGACTGGGTCATGCCGATCGATATGTTGGTGTTAAACAAGAAATGGGGATTTGATGTAATCTTGGGGCTTGATTGGCTTTCCAAGTACGATGCGGTTATCGACTGCGAAAGAAAGGTGATCACTTTCAGTGAGCCTAATCAAGAAGAAATGGTGTACCGAGCGTGCAAGGGTGCGCACTTTGCAGCAACTATATCCACGGCCAGAGCAAGAAAAATGATTAAGGGTGGTTGCAAAGCTTATTTGGCGACCATCGTGGATGGCCGAAAGGAACACCCAGACCTAGAGGGTATTCGGGTGGTGTGCGAGTACCCAGATATATTTCCGGCGGAGTTATCGGGATTGCGACCGGACCGGGAAGTTGAGTTCGTCATTGACTTAGTTCCCGGGACGGCGCCAGTTTCGAAGGCTCCGTATAGAATGGCACCGGTAGAGCTAAAGGAGCTTAAAGCACAATTGGAAGACTTGCTCGACAAAGGCTTTGTGAGGCCGAGCGTGTCTCCGTGGGGAGCTCCGGTGCTATTCGTTAAGAAGAAGAATGGCACACTTCGACTCTGCGTGGATTACCGCGAGTTGAACAAGGTCACCGTGAAGAACAAGTACCCGTTACCTAGGATCGACGACTTGTTCGATCAATTGCAAGGGTCAAAGGTGTATTCGAAAATAGACCTTCAGTCGGGGTATCATCAGTTGAAGATACGGCCCAAGGATGTGCACAAAACGGCGTACCATACGCGGTATGGCCATTATGAGTTCACGGTAATGCCTTTCGGGCTTACTAATGCCCCAGCTGCATTTATGGACTTAATGAATCGTGTCTTCCGTCCGCTATTGGACCGGTGCGTCGTGGTCTTCATTGACGACGTATTGGTATATTCTCGGACTGAGGAAGAACACGAGGAGCATTTGAGACTCGTCTTGGAAATACTCCGAAAAGAGAAGTTATATGCCAAATTGAAGAAATGTGAATTTTGGCTTTCGGAGGTCACTTTCCTAGGACATGTAATTTCGGGCGAAGGTATCTCGGTGGACCCGAAGAAAGTAGAGGCAATTAAAGATTGGCCTCGCCCGACGAGCGTAACGGAAATCCGCAGTTTTCTTGGACTTGCGGGTTACTATCGGCGGTTTGTGGAGGGATTTTCAAAAATAACTACTCCACTAACGCGCCTCACACAAAAAGGGGTCAAGTACATTTGGAGCGAAGATTGCGATCGAAGCTTCAAGAAACTGAAGGAAAGGTTGACGTCGACCCCGGTACTTACTTTACCCGACGCCGGGGGAGACGTATGTTGTATATAGTGATGCTTCCTACATCGGACTCGGGTGTGTTTTGATGCAAAATGGGCGAGTCATAGCATATGCTTCGCGCCAATTGAAACCCTATGAGAAGAACTACCCGGTTCATGACTTGGAGCTAGCCGCGGTGATATTTGCGCTAAAATTGTGGAGGCATTACTTATACGGTGAACATTGCGAGATCTACACGGATCACAAAAGCCTTAAGTACTTGTTCACCAAAAAGGGCTCAATATGCGACAACGGCGGTGGTTAGAGTTGTTAAAGGACTATGATGTCACGATTCTATACCACCCGGGAAAGGCAAATGTCGTAGCCGATGCGCTAAGTAGGGAATCGGGAGAGAACTTGGCCTCGGCAATTACACCCCAACCGTTGTTGCAAAAGGAGATGCAACGGCTTGGTTTGGAAGTAGTAGTGCTGGGAGTGCCGGTTACACTTGCTACCTTGGTGGTGCAACCGACCCTATTGGAGAGGATCAAGGAGTTGCAAACTTCCGACGAGTACCTCCAAAAAGTGCGCGGGCACGTGGAAAGCGGTAGTGCCGATGACTTTGGCATTGGAACCGATGGCACACTACGATTTCGAAATCGTTGGTGTGTACCCAAGAACAAGGATCTCCGCAAGGCTATTATGCAAGAAGCGCATGAATCCCCTTATAGTATTCACCCGGGCGGCACCAAAATGTACCAAGATTTAAAATTACAATATTGGTGGCCGGGTATGAAAAAAGACATTGGAGAATTTGTTGCGCAATGTCTTACTTGCCAACAAGTAAAGGCGGAGCGGCGGTTTCCGGCGGGAAAGTTGCAAAGCTTACCTATACCCGTTTGGAAATGGGAGAATATAGCTATGGACTTTGTGACCGGATTGCCTCGATCTCAAGGAGGACACGATGCAATTTGGGTGGTCGTGGACCGGTTGACAAAGTCGGCACATTTCCTACCGATTCATATCACTTGGCCGGAGGACAAGTTGGCTCAAGTTTATATTGATGAGATTGTGAGACTTCATGGGGTTCCGGCGTCAATAGTATCGGATCGGGACCCGAGGTTCACTTCTCACTTTTGGAGGAGCCTACAGGAGGTATTGGGCACACGGCTCGATTTTAGCACGGCATTTCATCCTCAAAGCGATGGGCAAACGGAGAGGATGATCCAAATACTTGAGGATATGCTTCGTGCATGTGTGCTTGACTATAAGGGCAATTGGCATGACTATCTACCAATGGCGGAATTCGCGTAGAATAATAGTTATCAAGAAAGTATCGCGATGGCGCCATTCGAGGCCCTTTATGGAAGAAGTGTCGCTCTCCAATCCATTGGAGCGACGTGGGCGAGAAATCTGTTCTTGGCCCGGACGTAGTGCGGGAGGCGGAGGAGAAAGTTCGCCTTGCCCGTCAACGACTCGCCACGGCGCAATCGCGGCAAAAGAGTTATACCGACAAGCGAAGAAAGGACATAGAGTTTGAAGTCGGCGATCATGTCTTCTTGAAGATATCGCCAACGCGTGGAGTTAAACGGTTTGGAGCCCGGGGGAAGCTAAGTCCCCGGTATCTTGGACCGTTTGAGGTTTTGGAACGGAATGGAGCTGTGGCCTACAAGATAGCATTACCGCCGAGACTTGCGGGAGTGCACGACGTGTTTCATGTATCCAATCTCCGCAAGTATGTGCACGACCCCGATCATGTTCTCTCATTTGAACCGTCGGAGATTCGAGAGATATGACTTATGAGGAGTTTCCGGCGTACATTATTGACCGAGAGGAAAGAAAGCTTCAGAGCCGGAGAATTCCTTATGTCAAGGTTCGTTGGTGCAACCACAACGACCGGGAGGCTACGTGGGAGCTCGAGAGCGTGATGCGGGAGCATTATCCCCATCTATTCGAAAATCTGGATTAAGGTATGAATCTAGATTGTAATTGAGATAGTTTCGCGGACGAAACTAATCTTAAGGGGTGGAGAATGTAACAAACCGAACTTTAACCAAATTAGCTAAAGTGCGCGAACGAATAATTGGACAAGTTCCAATTACCATTCCAAATATCTTGGAAGGGTTAAAAGAGGATCTAGAAGAGTTAAAAAGGTTTTGGCGTTGTTCGGCGCGAATTAGAGTCGAAACGACGTGAAAAGCAAAGCAAACTGTCTGGGGTACAAGCAAAGTTCTTTGTCTGGGTATAGCCACTTTTACCGAGAGGATGAGAACTCTCGGGTTTGAGATTTTTGGTGTCTGTAACGGTACAAAATAGATTTATACCGGTACAGATGCTACGAAACCGAGAGGGCTGCTCTCGGGTTTGCCCTCTGCGCTAGTTTATACCGGAACAAAATGGGCTTGTACCGGTACAAATGGGTCTGGCAGCAGTTTTGGACTGCTCCGCAAATAAAAGAATGGAGGGGTTTAGTTGCTATTGTTACAACACCATATGACCCAATACACCCCTCTCACCCTCATTTCACAGCCAACTCCTTCCTCTACCTCATTTCTCTCTTTCTCTCTATAGAAATCCATTTCTAGGGCAAGGAGACCAAGGAGAAGTTGGAGAAGGAGCTTGGAGAAGGAGTCTTTGTGGCTTTGGAGCTTGAAGGAGACTTAGAAGCTCTCCTACAAGGTGGAGCTTGGGCCAAGGTATGGTTTCTTTGGAAACCTAGGTTAGGGTTTGGGTTTTCTTCCATGAAACCTAGAGTTTTTGAGCTTCTCTTATGGTTAGAGACAAGGTTGTGACGCACTGAACTTTTACAAATAGCAAGGTTCGAGTGTTAGATGTGAGATCTGAGCTTTTCCAGATTTTCTGGAGGGTCGTTGACTGTGTTCCGACCTATGGCACGTGTACCGAGGTTAGTGGATGAATCCCAAGCACTGAAGTCCAAAAAGGTGGATTTTAGGTTGGCCTCCTGGGTGTCTCAGACTGCAGATAGGAAAGTTCTGTCACAGACAGAATTGTTGCTATCTAGGTACAAGGGGATTACGGTATGGGATGGCTGTTGGACACCAACCCGAGCCTCGGGTTTGGCGGTTTCGTGGTGTCACGCCCCGGGGTCGGCAGTACCTTCCCCAATGCGTGCCCAGACCCGCCGTATGTCAACACATACAAGGCGTCTACTAAAAACAGCGGAATAAAAACATACTATAGGCTAAAACTATAGATATCAGAGCAACATACAGCTAACCCTATCAACAAGGAGAGAGTAGATAAACTATAAACATAAAGAGGCTAACAACATAACCAAAAGTACATAAGGTTAAAATACAACGCTGCCCCAGAAGTGGTGGTCTCTCTATATACAGGAACAACTCACAACCTCTCTAAAGCAACAGAAATAGAGAAGTAACCGCCTATCGAACTCCCTCGCTGAGTGCCGCTAACCCGAAGCAACACCCTTGCCGCGATCCCTAACCTCCCCCGATGCGGAAGGCACTAAAAAGGAAACAGAAACAGGGGGCGTGAGAACTATAATTTATAGTTCCCAGTGGGCAATTACTGACCTGCACCATTGCACCACTAGGCCCAAAAGAAAAAGAGAGTAAGAGCGCGATATAATTAAGCTTGCAATTAAAGCATAAAGAAATGCTACCATAACTATGTTTCAAAATTAGATGTCATAGTTTCCCGTTCCAACATATAAAATGAGATGTTTTACTATAACCAACAAGTATACTAAAATGTAATTAAAGCATTATCAAGTACACTATAACTCCAAGTGAAGTCCACATAATCCAACTACTAAGTCCTATCTAGTAGTGATTGTCCAAGTTTAATTCTCTTTCACTAGGATTTACCATAGTAATCCAACTTGTGCCACCTAAGTACCGTGGTAGCCCAACATCCCCCGCAAGGAATGAGTCTGTCCCAACGGTCCCGTAGGTTTCTCAACACCGCACGCGCGAACGAATCGCGAAGGCCAACTCCGGAGTGCCGGCTTGTAGGGAGCGACCCTCACAAGCATGTGCGAAAGAGCACAAATGGCAACAAGTAAAGTCAAGTCTCAAGTCCAAACCTCATGTCTTAACATGGAAATAGTAACTAGTAACCCTAAGGTCTAGTTCAAATATTCTCATGACACTAGATTCTCTATGTCAAGTTCATTCATGAGCCTAATGCCGCTTGATGACATTAGCTCACTATTCTACACTTTTGATGCCAAGCCAATGCCGCTTAATGACAAGGGCTTTTTCTCCTATGTCATGTATAGTTCTATGTTCTCAAACACATGTCAAATTCCTCTTAAACACATAGTTTCAAGTTTCCAAATAGAATGCTATAAGGCTTCAGCTCTCACATGCATACATCTCTACTATATAGAGTAAAATTGCATTACACATAACATATGTATCTTAAGCATTCTAAAATTCACAAATAAATCAAATAGCATGAAAATGAACTAATTTCCATTTAACCATAAGCAAATAAGCACCAATGAGAATTTCTCATTGTGCTAGGTGAGGCCAAACCCACCGTCGCTCCAAGCGTCGCTCCGAACCGCTAACGAAACTTCGATTCCTACTCCTAGTACCCTACAAAGTAGATCCTAGGAGTTACAACCTCAAGAGATAAGTCTTGAGTTTAAACTTTAAACATCTAGGTCAAAGTCAAGAAATACTCACCTAAATGTGCAACAATCCTCTTAGAAATTCCAAAAGGAAGCTAGATCCCTCCCAAGGCAACCTAAACAAAGGTTCTAAACCATTCAAAAGGAATCTAAAAGCCCCAAATCAAAAAGCCCCAAATAAAACCCTAATTCCCAAAATCTAGGGTTTCAACTATAATGAAGCAACCAAACTCGAATCTAAAGGAAATGGAGAAGTTGCTTACCTCTTAGAAGCTCTAATCAAGGCTCTAGAGTCACCAAAGTTGAAGATCTTCCTTCAACTAGCTCCCAAAATCAAGCTCCTAGCTTCAACCTTGGTGTAGGGAGCACCACAAGACAAAAGAGAGCAAAAAGGGTGATCAATCCTCAAGAAATCACCCAAAATCCAAAAGAATGCAAAGGGGATAGAGAGAGAAACTCTCTTACCTTTCTCTCCCTTGTTCTCAGCACAAGAGAGGAGCCCTAAGGGCTGGGGTGCTATATTAGAAGCAACAAAATGCCAATAAGCCCCTACGCTTTAATCTTTGTACCTGCAGATAAACCTGACAAAGAACCCGAGCCTCGGGTTTGCCACGACTCATCTATACCGGTATAAATCTTGGCTTGTACCGGTATAGCCATCATTTTGTACCGGTATAGCAACAATTTTGTACCGGTACAAAAGCTCTGAAACTCAGCCCGAGAGCAGCCTAAAATCCAACTTTTTGGACTTTAGCGCTTGGAATTCATCCACCAACCTCGGTACTCGTGCCATAGGTCGGAACACAGTCAACGACCCTCCAGAAAATCTGGAAAAGCTCAAATCTCACTTCCACACTCGAACCTTGCTATTTGCACAAGTTCAGTGCGTCACATTCACCCCTCCTAAAAAGGGGTTTCGTCCGCGAAACTCGAAATTAAAGTCATACCTCAAGGCTCCATCTGAAAGAGATGGGGATAGCGCTCTCGAAGCGCACTCTCTAGCTCCCACGTGGCCTCCCGCTCCTCGTGGTTGCTCCAAAGGACTTTCGCGTAAGAAAGCTCCCGGTTCCTCAACTTCTTCACCTCGCGAGCCAAAATCTTCACGGGCTGCTCCTCGAAGCTCAAATCGTCCCTCAGCTCCAATGGTGTAGCATCCAAAACATGAGTTGGATCATGTATATACTTCCGAAGGACCGATACATGAAATACGTTGTGTACACCCGATAGTTTCGGCGGTAGAGCAAGTCTATACGCTACCGGGCCCACACGCTCCAAAATCTCGTACGGTCCAATAAAACGGGGGCTCAACTTACCCCGAATCCCAAATCTCCTGACTCCTCTGGTCGGCGAGACTTTCAAAAAGACATGGTCTCCAATCAGAAACTCCAAGTCTCGTCGACGTCTATCGATAGCTCTTCTCGCCTACTCCGTCGCCAACAACCGCTCCCTAGCAATGCGAACCTTGTCCTTTGCTTCCTGGAGCACATCTGGGCCTAAAGCCAAACTCTCACCAACTTCACTCCAGTGAAGTGGTGATCTATATTTTCGTCCATAAAGTGCCTCAAATGGCGCCATCTTGATGCTTGCTTGATAACTGTTGTTGTAAGCAAACTCTGCCATCGGTAGATGCTGCGACCATCCCCCCTGGAAGTCGATCACGCAGGCTCGAAGCATATCCTCGAGTGTCTGTATAGTACGCTCTGACTGCCCGTCACTCTGAGGGTGGAAAGCAGTGCTGAAGTCCAGTCGAGTACCCAAGGCGTCCTGCAGACTCCTCCAAAAGTGTGACCCAAAACGTGTGTCCCTGTCCGATACAATCGAGGTAGGTACTCCGTGAAGTCGCACAATCTCATCAAAGTAAACCTGTGCGAGTCTCTCTCCAGTCCAAGTAGTATGGATAGGTATGAAATGTGCCGATTTCGTCAACCTATCCACGATCACCCAAATAGCGAAATGCCCGGCCTGGGAGCGAGGCAATCCCATCACAAAGTCCATGGTGATCTTTTCCCACTTCCATACTGGAATCGGTAGGCTCTGTAATTTCCCCGCGGGAACTCGGTGCTCAGCCTTTACTTGTTGGCAAGTTAAACATCTAGCCACAAACTCGCCAACGTCCTTTTTCATCCCGGGCCACCAATAGTGTAACTTCAAATCCTTATACATTTTGGTGCCTCCCGGATGTATAGCATAAGGTGCACGGTGTGCCTCCAGAAGTATCTCATCTTTAAGTGTCGGTTCCGCCGGTACACAAATCCGCCCACGGAATCTCATCAAGTCACCACCGTCCACACTAAAATCACCGGTGCAACCATCAACCATTTTCGCTCGAACCCTTTGCAACTCCACATCAAGAGCTTGCTTTTCCTTTATCCTTTCCAATAAAGTGGGTTGCACCACCCAAGTCATCAACCTCATAGGTGTGTCTGGAGTCACCACCTCCAACTCCAACCGCTCCATCTGCACGATCAACGGCGGTTGAGTAACTATCATCATCGCTAAGTTTTCCGTCGATTTCCTACTTAGCGCATCTGCCACCACGTTAGCCTTGCCTGGGTGGTAAAGTATCGTCAAATCATAATCCTTGAGCAGCTCCAACCATCTGCGCTGCCTCAAGTTCAATTCCTTCTGGGTGAACAGATACTTTAAACTCTTGTGATCCGTATACACTTCACACCGCTCGCCATAAAGATAGTGGCGCCATAGCTTCAGTGCGAACACTACAGCCGCCAACTCCAAATCGTGAGTAGGATAATTCCTTTCATATTCCTTCAGCTGGCGTGAAGCATACGCGATCACCTTTCCATCCTGCATCAACACACAACCCAATCCATTAAAGGAAGCATCACTATAAATCACATACCCTGCTCCAGCAACTGGCAAGGTTAGGATTGGTGCGGTAGTCAATCGCAGCTTCAACTCTTGAAAGCTTCTCTCACACGCATCATTCCAAATGAACTTGGTTCCTTTATGCGTGAGCCTCGTGAGGGGAGTAGATAACTTAGCAAATCCCTCAACAAACCTCCTAAGTAGCCGGCCAAACCAATAAAACTCCGTATCTCAGTGACACTGGTCGGTCTTGGCCAATCTTTAACGGCTTCAATTTTCTTGGGATCCACGGCTATACCTGATCCTGAAATCACATGGCCCAAAAACGCCACCTCTCTAAGCCAAAACTCACATTTCTTCAACTTGGCGTAGAGTTTCTTTTTTCGAAGCACCTGAAGTACCAGCCTCAAATGTTCCTCGTGAGCAGCATCACTCCGGGAATAAACCAATATGTCGTCGATAAACACTACGACAAATTTATCCAGATATGGCCTGAAGACACGGTTCATCAAATCCATAAAAGCTGCCGGGGCATTAGTAAGGCCCAAACGGCATAACGGTGAACTCATAGTGTCCATACCGTGTCCTGAAAGCCGTCTTCGATACATCCTCAGGCTTGATCTTCAACTGATGATATCCCGACTGTAAGTCGATCTTGTAATACACGCTCGATCCCTGAAGCTGATCAAACAGATCATCGATCCTCGGCAACAGATACTTATTCTTAATCGTGACTTTATTGAGTTCACGATAGTCCATACACAAACGAAGTGATCCGTCTTTCTTCTTCACAAAAAGAACCGGCGCCCCCCAAGGTGACACGCTCGGTCTCACATAACCTTTATCCAAAAGGTCCTCGCAATCGTGCCTTCACTCTTTCAACTCGTTGGTGCCATCCTATAGGGTGCCTTTGAGATTGGAGTAGTCCCAGGGACGAGATCTACTACAAACTCAATCTCCCTATCAGGTGGCATTCCTGGTAGCTCAGCTGGAAACACATCCTGGAACTCCCTCACCACAGGAATATCCTCAATCCTAGGAGAGTCCTCAACATCTTGGAGTGCAATACTAGCCAAATAGGCTATGCACCCGCTGCTAATCAACTGCCTAGCTCGAGAGGAGCTAATAGTCATCGCAAATAGCGAACTCTGGCAACCCTGAAACACAACCTCCTCGTGACCAGGCTCTCTAAAAGTCACAGTACGACTCACACAATTGATCGTAGCAAAGTACCGGATCAACCAATCCATGCCCAAAACTAAATCAAACTCCCCGAGTTTGTGCACCACAAATAGGTCCACGGGCATGATCCAATCCCCAATCTGAACTGGGCAACTAATACAACACTCTCGAACATCTATAGAATGTCCAGGTATAACAACTCGTCCCGAATGTGACAAAGGTGTCCTACGGATGTCATGCAACTCGGCAAACAGCCGATCAATAAAAGAGCAAGATGCACCGGTATCAAATAAAGCACGAACTCGAATGTTGGAAATCAAAATGATACCTGCAACGACATCCTCAGCTGCTGCCGCTGCCTCAGTCTGGGCGGCATACAACGCCCACTCGGGCCCTGTCGAGACCCTCGCTCGGCCTCTCGCGTGAAGACCTCCCACTGGTAGGATGCGGTAGGTGTCCCCGGCCGGAACACAGTGAAGTTCGGTTTGAAGCTGACGACGGTGTCGGCGCAGATCCCCTCGGGCAATCTGACTGGAAGTGGCCCTCCTGACCACAAGAGTAGCACCGGCCCCGACCCTGCGGGCACTGTCGGGGGTGGTGGGGGCCGCTGCAAATCACACAGCGCGGTGTCTGCCGTCGATCTGGTCCTCGGCGCTGCTGTGGGGCACCTCGTCCTCGAGATTGACTCCTGGGGTACTTCGGCGGCTTCCTTGAGTGCGTCGACTCGCAACCTCGCCCGAGGGCCTTTTGCCCTTGCCCCGATCCAAGCCTTCTTGCCGCTCCTTCATCACTATCGCGCCCGCTCCACAATAAGAGCGCGATTTACCACCTCACGGTAAGTGCGCAGTTAGCGGACCGCACAAGCCTATAGATAGAAGGCCTCACCACTCTCGAAGATCCCGGCCTTATCCTCGTCGTCCCGCACGACGATGTAGAAGCCGGGTGAACTCCCGCTCATACTCAGCCACTGTCCGCTCCCCCGGCGCAAGCTACGCAGCATCCGTCTCCATCCGCGTCGAACACCGTCGGGGAAGTAGTGCTCATAATGCCTCCTTGAACCTGGTCCAAGTCATCGCCGCTAAGTCGGTGCTCGGGTTCTCCCGAATGTCCCGCCACCACCGATAGGCCTCGCCGTCTGTGTGGTGAGTGGCGAGCCAAACTCTGTCCCTCTCCTCAACAAAAGTGTCGCGAAAGAGCTTCTCCATATGCATAAGCCACTTCTCGACTACCCAATGATCCACGTTCTCGCCATCGAACACACGTGGATTGCACCTCCTGAACTCGTTGAGGCGGCTCATAAGTCGATCACGCTCAAGTCCCTCAACCATCGTCGGGAACACTGCTTCTCCCGGGGGCATCTGAACTGGCGGTGCCGTCGCCACTCTTTCCTGCCGTGCCACAGACGGCACAGAATGTAAGGACCCGGGCGCTGGAGTCGGCGCCTCGGTGCTACCACCTCGCCCGGAGCCGGTGGTACAGTTGTCTCCGGCCTCCCCGGCGCCCGCCCGCCGGAAGAAGGTCCTCCGCCGCTTCATCCTCTCGTCTCGGCGCGCCGCCTCGGCTCGCGTCCGGGCCGCCGCCGTCTGCTGAGCCACAAGGTCCGTGAGGACCGCCACCTGGTCCCTCAACTCGCGGACCTCGCTGGACTCGGAAGTAGCTGAGGCCTCGACGTCCTCAAAGCGTGCCATGTTATCGGCCCCGACGGATTGGGAACGAGTAATAGGCATCCACACTGCAACAACATAAAGCGCAAGTTAGTAAAGCCCACGCTATCGTAACCCCACTCAAAAACCCAAATCATGCGAAAGTAAAGAAGTGTACTTCACAACTAACTCCCGATGTTACGTTGTCCGCCAACGTAACCTCCGCGGTTAGAGGCTACACACCTCGAACAAACTCCAACTTTTTAGAGTTATAATAAAACCCAATCAGGTACTTTCGCTCACAAGTCAAATAGACCTCGTCTCTCACGAGCCTATTTCCTATAGTCCAACCAGCCTAAGGTTTGCTAGGTCCTCTAAGACGTCACCCTAGGCTCTGATACCAAATTAATCTGTCACGCCCCGGGGTCGGCAGGACCTTCCCCAATGCGTGCCCAGACCCGCCGTATGTCAACAGATACAAGGCGTCTACTAAAAACAGCGGAATAAAAACATACTATAGGCTAAAACTATAGATATCAGAGCAACATACAGCTAACCCTATCAACAAGTAGAGAGTAGGTAAACTATAAGCATAAAGAGACTAACAACATAACCAAAAGCACATAAGGTTAAAATACAACACTGCCCCAAAAGTGGTGGTCTCTCTATATACAGGAACAACTCACAACCTCTCTAAAACAACAGAAATAGAGAAGTAACCACCTATCGAACTCCCTCGCTGAGTGCCGCTAACCCGAAGCAACGCCCTTGCCGCGATCCCTAACCTCCCCCGATGCGGAAGGCACTGAAAAGGAAACAGAAACAGGGGCGTGAGAACTATAATTTATAGTTCCCAGTGGGCAATTACTGACCTGCACCATTGCACCACTAGGCCCAAAAGAAAAAGAGAGTAAGAGCGCGATATAATTAAGCTTGCAATTAAAGCATAAAGAAATGCTACGATAACTATGTTTCAAAATTAGATGTCATAGTTTCCCGCTCCAACATATAAAATGAGATGTTTTACTATAACCAACAAGTATACTAAAATGTAATTAAAGTATTATCAAGTACACTATAACTCCAAGTGAAGTACACATAATCCAACTACTAAGTCCTATCTAGTAGTGATTGTCCAAGTACAATTCTCTTTCACTAGGATTTACCATAGTAATCCAACTTGTGCCACCTAAGTAGCGTGGTAGCCCAACATCCCCCGCAAGGAATGAGTCTGTCCCAACGGTCCCGTAGGTTTCTCAACACCGCACGCGCGAACGAATCGAGAAGGCCAACTCGAGTGCCGCCAGGGAGCGACCCTCACAAGCATGTGCGAAAGAGCACAAATGGCAACAAGTAAAGTCAAGTCTCAAGTCCAAACCTCATGTCTTAACATGGAAATAGTAACTAGTAACCCTAAGGTCTAGTTCAAATATTCTCATGACACTAGATTCTCTATGTCAAGTTCATTCACGAGCCTAATGCCGCTTGATAACATTAGCTCACTATTTTACACTTTTGATGCCAAGCCAATGCCGCTTAATGACAAGGGCTTTTTCTCCTATGTCATGTATAGTTCTATGTTCTCAAACACATGTCAAATTCCTCTTAAATACATAGTTTCAAGTTTCCAAATAGAATGCTACAAGACTTCAGCTCTCACATGCATACATCTCTACTATATAGAGTAAAATTGTATTACACATAACATATGTATCTTAAGCATTCTAAAATTCACAAATAAATCAAATAGCATGAAAATGAACTAATTTCCATTTAACCATAAGCAAATAAGCACCAATGAGAATTTCTCATTGTGCTAGGTGAGGCCAAACCCACCGTCGCTCCAAGCGTCGCTAACCGCTAACGAAGCTTCGATTCCTACTCTTAGTACCCTACAAAGTAGATCCTAGGAGTTACAACCTCAAGAGATAAGTCTTGAGTTCAAACTTTAAACATCTAGGTCAAAGTCAAGAAATACTCACCTAAATGTGCAACAATCCTCTTAGAAATTCCAAAAGGAAGCTAGATCCCTCCCAAGACAACCTAAACAAAGGTTCTAAACCATTCAAAAGTAATCTAAAAGCCCCAAATCAAAAAGCCCCAAATAAAACCCTAATTCTCAAAATCTAGGGTTTCAACTATAATGAAGCAACCAAACTCGAATCTAAAGAAAATAGAGAAGTTGCTTACCTCTTAGAAGCTCTAATCAAGGCTCTAGAGTCACCAAAGTTGAAGATCTTCCTTCAACTAGCTCCCAAAATCAAGCTCCTACCTTCAACCTTGGTGTAGGGAGCACCACAAGACAAAAGAGAGCAAAGAGGGTGATCAATACTTAAGAAATCACCCAAAATCCAAAAGAATGCAAAGGGGATAGAGAGAGAAACTCTCTTACCTTTCTCTCCCTTGTTCTCAGCACAAGAGAGGAGCCCTAAGGGCTGGGGTGCTATATTAGAAGCAACAAAATGCTAATAAGCCCCTGCAGTTTTGGATTTTTGAAAAGCGCCACTTGTACGTAGACAAATCCTTGTACGGTACAAAATCGTATAAACCTGTAACACAAACCCGAGCCTCGGGTTTGCCCAGCAGCTCATCTATACCGGTATAAATCTTGGCTTGTACCGGTATAGCCATCATTTTGTACCGGTATAGCAACAATTTTGTACCGATACAAAAGCTCTGAAACTCAGCCCGAGAGCAGCCTAAAATCCAACTTTTTGGACTTTAGCGCTTGGAATTCATCCACCAACCTCGGTACTCGTGCCATAGGTCGGAACACAGTCAACGACCCTCCAGAAAATCTGGAAAAGCTCAAATCTCACTTCCACACTCGAACCTTGCTATTTGCACAAGTTCAGTGCGTCACATTCACCCCTCCTAAAAAGGGGTTTCGTCCGCGAAACTCGAAATTAAAGTCATACCTCAAGGCTCCATCTGAAAGAGATGGGGATAGCGCTCTCGAAGCGCACTCTCTAGCTCCCACGTGGTCTCCCGCTCCTCGTGGTTGCTCCAAAGGACTTTCACGTAAGAAAGCTCCCGGTTCCTCAACTTCTTCACCTCGCGAGCCAAAATCTTCACGGCCGCTCCTCGAAGCTCAAAGCGTCCCTCGGCTCCAATGGTGTAGCATCCAAAACATGAGCTGGATCATGTACATACTTCCGAAGGACCGATACATGAAATACGTTGTGTACACCCGATAGGTTCGGCGGTAGAGCAAGTCCATACGCTACCGGGCCCACACGCTCCAAAATCTCATACGGTCCAATGAAACGGGGGCTCAACTTACCCCGAATCCCAAATCTCCTGACTTCTCTGGTCGGCGAGACTTTCAAAAAGATATGGTCTCCAATCAGAAACTCCAAGTCTCGTCGACGTCTATCAACATAGCTCTTCTGCCTACTCTGGGCTGTCAACAACCGCTCCCTAGCAATGCGAACCTTGTCCTTTGCTTCCTGGAGCACATCTGGGCCTAACGCCAAACTCTCACCAACTTCACTCCAGTGAAGTGGTGATCTATATTTTCGTCCATAAAGTGCCTCAAATGGCGCCATCTTGATGCTTGCTTGATAACTGTTGTTGTAAGCAAACTCTGCCATCGATGAATCCGCGACCACCCCCCCGGAAGTCGATCACGCAGCTCGAAGCATATCCTCGAGTGTCCGTATAGTACGCTCCGATCGCCCGTCACTCCGAGGGTGGAAACGATCGAAGTCCGCCGAGTACCCATGGCGTCTGCGCAGACTCCTCCAAAAGTGTGACACAAAACGTGTGTCCCCGTCCGATACAATCGAGGTAGGTACTCCGTGAAGTCGCACAATCTCATCTAAGTAAACTCGTGCGAGTCTCTCTCAGGTCCAAGTAGTATGGATAGGTATGAAATGTGCCGATTTCGTCAACCTATCCACGATCACCCAAATAGCGTCATGCCCGGCCTGGGAGCGAGGCAATCCTATCACAAAGTCCATGGTGATCTTTTCCCACTTCTATACTGGAATCGGTAGGCTCTGTAATTTCCCCGCGGGAACTCGGTGCTCAGCCTTTACTTGTTGGCAAGTTAAACATCTAGCCACAAACTCGCCAACGTCCTTTTTCATCCCGGGCCACCAATAGTGTAACTTCAAATCCTTATACATTTTGGTGCCTCCCGGATGTATAGCATAAGGTGCACGGTGTGCCTCCAGAAGTATCTCATCTTTAAGTGTCGGTTCCGCCGGTACACAAATCCGCCCACGGAATCTCATCAAGTCACCACCGCCCACACTAAAATCATCGGTGCAACCATCAACCATTTTCGCTCGAACCCTTTGCAACTCCACATCAAGAGCTTGCTTTTCCTTTATCCTTTCCAATAAAGTGGGTTGCACCACCAAAGTCATCAACCTCATAGGTGTGTCAGGAGTCACCACCTCCAACTCCAACCGCTTCATCTGCTCGATCAACGGCGGTTGAGTAACTATCATCATCGCTAAGTTTTCCGTCGATTTCCTACTTAGCGCATCCGCCACCACGTTAGCCTTGCAGGTGGTAAAGTATCGTCAAATCATAATCCTTGCGCAGCTCCAACCACCTGCGCTGTCTCAAGTTCAACTCATTCTGCGTGAATAGATACTTTAAACTCTTGTGATCCGCGTAGACTTCAAACTGCTCGCCATAAAGATAGTGGCGCCATAGCTTCAGTGCGAACACTACAGCCGCCAACTCCAAATCGTGAGTAGGATAATTCCTTTCATATTCCTTCAGCGGCGTGAAGCAAACGCGATCACCTTTCCATCCTGCATCAACACGCAACCCAATCTATTAAAGGAAGCATCACTATAAATCACATACCCTGCTCCAGCAACTGGCAAGGTTAGGATTGGTGCGGTAGTCAATCGCAGCTTCAACTCTTGAAAGCTTCTCTCATACGCATCATTCTAAATGAACTTGGTTCCTTTATGCGTGAGCCTCGTGAGGGGAGTAGATAACTTAGCAAATCCCTCAACAAACCTCCTTAGTAGCCGGCCAAACCAATAAAACTCCGTATCTCAGTGACACTCGTCGGTCTTGGCCAATCTTTAACGGCTTCAATTTTCTTGGGATCCACGGCTATACCTGATCCTGAAATCACATGGCCCAAAAACGCCACCTCTCTAAGCCAAAACTCACATTTCTTCAGCTTGGCGTAGAGTTTCTTTTCCCGAAGCACCTGAAGTACCAGCCTCAAATGTTCCTCGTGATCAGCATCACTCCGGGAATAAACCAATATGTCGTCGATAAACACTACGACAAATCTATCCAGATATGGCCTGAAGACACGGTTCATCAAATCCATAAAAGCTGCCGGGGCATTAGTAAGCCCAAACGGCATCACAGTGAACTCATAGTGTCCATACCGTGTCCTGAAAGCCGTCTTCGATACATCCTCAGGCTTGATCTTCAACTGATGATATCCCGACTGTAAGTCGATCTTGGAATACACGCTCGATCCCTGAAGCTGATCAAACAGATCATCGATCCTCGGCAACGGATACTTATTCTTAATCGTGACTTTATTGAGTTCACGATAGTCCATACACAAACGAAGTGATCCGTCTTTCTTCTTCACAAAAAGAACCGGCGCCCCCCAAGGTGACACGCTCGGTCTCACATAACCTTTATCCAAAAGGTCCTGCAACTGTGCCTTCAGCTCTTTCAACTCTGTTGGTGCCATCCTATAGGGTGCCTTTGAGATTGGAGTAGTCCCAGGGACGAGATCTACTACAAACTCAATCTCCCTATAAGGCGGCATTCCTGGTAGCTCAGCTGGAAACACATCCTGGAACTCCCTCACCACAGGAATATCCTCAATCCTAGCAGAGTCCTCAACATCTTGGAGTGCAATACTAGCCAAATAGGCTATGCACCCGCTGCTAATCAACTGCCTAGCTCGAGAGGAGCTAATAGTCATTGCAAACAGCGAACTCTGGCAACCCTGAAACACAACCTCCTCGTGACCAGGCTCTCTAAAAGTCACAGTACGACTCACACAATCGATCGTAGCAAAGTACCGGGTCAACCAATCCATGCCCAAAACTAAATCAAACTCCCCGAGTTTGTGCACCACAAATAGGTCCACGGGCATGATCCAATCCCCAATCTGAACTGGGCAACTAATACAACACTCTCGAACATCTATAGAATGTCCAGGTATAACCACTCGTCCCGAATGTGACAAAGGTGTCCTACGGATGTCATGCAACTCGGCAAACAGCCGATCAATAAAAGAGCAAGATGCACCAGTATCAAATAAAGCACGAACTCGAATGCTGGAAATCAAAATGATACCTGCAACGACATCCTCAGCTGCTGCCGCTGCCTCAGTCTGGGCGGCATACAAACGCCCACTCGGGCCCCGTCGAGACCCCTCGCTCGGCCTCTCGCGTAAGACCTCCCACTGGTAGGATGCGAGGTGTCCCCGGGCCGGAACTGGTCGGTGGTCAAGCCGACGACGGTGTCGCGCAGATCCTCCGGCAACTGACTGGAAGTGGCCCTCCTGACCACAAGAGTAGCACCGGCCCCGACCCTGCGCGCACTGTCGGGGGTGGTGGGGGCCGCTGCAAATCACACAGCGCGGTGTCTCGCCGTCGATCCGTCTCGTCGGCTGCTGTGGGGCACCTCGTCCTCGAGACTGGCTCTTGGGGTACTTCGGCGGCTTCCTTGAGTGCGTCTGACTCGCACCCTCGCCACTCTCTCCTGCCGTGCCACAGACGGCACAGAATGTAAGGATCCGGGCGCTGGAGTCGGCGCCCTCGGTGCTACCACCTCAGCTGGAGCTGGTGGTACAGTGTCTCTGGCCTCCCCCGGCGCCCGCCCGTCGCAGAAGAAGGTCCTCCGCCGCTTCATCCTCTCGTCTGTCGGCGCGCCGCCTCGGCCTACTGCTGGGCCGCCGCCGTCTGCTGAGCCACAAGGTCCGTGAGGACCGCCACCTGGTCCCTCAACTCGCGGACCTCGCTGGAGTCGGAAGTAGCTGAGGCCTCGACCTCCTCAAAGCGTGCCATGTTATCGGCCCCGACGGATTGGGAACGAGTAATAGGCATCCACACTGCAACAACATAAAGCGCAAGTTAGTAAAGCCCACGCTATCATAACCCCACTCAAAAACCCAAATCATGCGAAAGTAAAGAAGTGTACTTCACAACTAACTCCCGATGTTACGTTGTCGGCCGCCAACGTAACCCTCCGCGAAGTTAGAGGCTACACACCTCGATCAAACCCCAACTTTTCAGAGTTAAAATAAAACCCAATCAGGTACTTTCGCTCACAAGTCAAACAGACCTCGTCTCTCACGAGCATATTTCCTATAGTCCAACCAGCCTAACGTTTGCTAGGTCCTCTAAGACGTCACCCTAGGCTCTGATACCAAATTAATCTGTCACGCCCCGGGGTCGGCAGGACCTTCCCCAATGCGTGCCCAGACCTGCCGTATGTCAACACATACAAGGCGTCTACTAAAAACAATGAATAAAAACATACTATAGGCTAAAACTATAGATATCAGAGCAACATACAGCTAACCCTATCAACAAGTAGAGAGTAGGTAAACTATAAGCATAAAGAGACTAACAACATAACCAAAAGCACATAAGGTTAAAATACAACACTGTCCCAAAAGTGGTGGTCTCTCTATATACAGGAACAACTCACAACCTCTCTAAAACAACAGAAATAGAGAAGTAACCACCTATCGAACTCCCTCGCTGAGTGCCGCTAACCCGAAGCAACACCCTTGCCGCGATCCCTAACCTCCCCCGATGCGGAAGGCACCGAAAAGGAAACAGAAACAGGGGCGTGAGAACTATAATTTATAGTTCCCAGTGGGCAATTACTGACCTGCACCATTGCACCACTTGGCCCAAAAGAAAAAGAGAGTAAGAGCGCGATATAATTAAGCTTGCAATTAAAGCATAAAGAAATTCTACCATAACTATGTTTCAAAATTAGATGTCATAGTTTCCCGCTCCAACATATAAAATGAGATGTTTTACTATAACCAACAAGTATACTAAAATGTAATTAAAGCATTATCAAGTACACTATAACTCCAAGTGAAGTCCACATAATCCAACTACTAAGTCCTATCTAGTAGTGATTGTCCAAGTTCAATTCTCTTTCACTAGGATTTACCATAGTAATCCAACTTGTGCCACCTAAGTAGCGTGGCAGCCCAACATCCCCCGCAAGGAATGAGTCTGTCCCAACGGTCCCGTAGGTTTCTCAACACCGCAGGCGCGAACGAATCGCGAAGGCCAACTCCGGAGTGCCGGCTTGTAGGGAGCGACCCTCACAAGCATGTGCGAAAGAGCACAAATGGCAACAAGTAAAGTCAAGTCTCAAGTCCAAACCTCATGTCTTAATATGGAAATAGTAACTAGTAACCCTAAGGTCTAGTTCAAATATTCTCATGACACTAGATTCTCTATGTCAAGTTCATTCACGAGCCTAATGCCGCTTGATAACATTAGCTCACTATTCTACACTTTTGATGCCAAGCCAATGCCGCTTAATGACAAGGGCTTTTTCTCCTATGTCATGTATAGTTCTATGTTCTCAAACACATGTCAAATTCCACTTAAACACATAGTTTCAAGTTTCCAAATAGAATTCTACAAGGCTTCAGCTCTCACATGCATACATCTCTACTATATAGAGTAAAATTGCATTACACATAACATATGTATCTTAAGCATTCTAAAATTCACAAATAAATCAAATAGCATGAAAATGAACTAATTTCCATTTAACCATAAGCAAATAAGCACCAATGAGAATTTCTCATTGTGCTAGGTGAGGCCAAACCCACCGTCGCTCCAAGCGTCGCTCCGAACCGCTAACGAAGCTTCGATTCCTACTCCTAGTACCCTACAAAGTAGATCCTAGGAGTTACAACCTCAAGAGATAAGTCTTGAGTTCAAACTTTAAACATCTAGGTCAAAGTCAAGAAATACTCACCTAAATGTGCAACAATCCTCTTAGAAATTCCAAAAGGAAGCTAGATCCCTCCCAAGGCAACCTAAACAAAGGTTCTAAACCATTCAAAAGGAATCTAAAAGCCCCAAATCAAAAAGCCCCAAATAAAACCCTAATTCTCAAAATCTAGGGTTTCAACTATAATGAAGCAACCAAACTCGAATCTAAAGGAAATGGAGAAGTTGCTTACCTCTTAGAAGCTCTAATCAAGGCTCTAGAGTCACCAAAGTTGAAGATCTTCCTTCAACTAGCTCCCAAAATCAAGCTCCTAGCTTCAACCTTGGTGTAGGGAGCACCACAAGACAAAAGAGAGCAAAGAGGGTGATCAATCCTTAAGAAATCACCCAAAATCCAAAAGAATGCAAAGGGGATAGAGAGAGAAACTCTCTTACCTTTCTCTCCCTTGTTCTCAGCACAAGAGAGGAGCCCTAAGGGCTGGGGTGCTATATTAGAAGCAACAAAATGCCAATAAGCGATTTTGGATTTTTGAAAGCGCGACTGGTACAAATCCGGTTTGTACTGGGTATAAACCCTAACGAAAGACAAACCCGAGCCTCGGGTTTGCCCAGACTCATCTATCGCGGTATAAATCTTGGCTTGTACCGGTATAGCCATCATTTTGTACCGGTATAGCAACAATTTTGTACCGGTACAAAAGCTCTGAAACTCAGCCCGAGAGCAGCCTAAAATCCAACTTTTTGGACTTTAGCGCTTGGAATTCATCCACCAACCTCGGTACTCGTGCCATAGGTCGGAACACAGTCAACGACCCTCCAGAAAAATCTGAAAAAGCTCAAATCTCACTTCCACACTCGAACCTTGCTATTTGCACAAGTTCAGTGCGTCACACGTGGGACTTGTACCGGTACAAGTTGGGTCTGTACCGGTACAGCCTGGCAGTTTTCAAAATCTGGAAACTGCAGGGGCTTGTGTGCGTTTGTGCTCTTCTATAATAGCACCCACGCCCTTAGAGTGTTCTTTTGTGCTGAGAAGCAGGGAGAGAAGAGGTAGGGAGGTCTTCCTTATTCCTCTTTGGATTTGTATGGATTTTGGTTGGATTTTAAAGCTTAAACTCATCTCCTTTCTCTCTTTTTGCTTGTTGCAGCCCTTTCCTCCATTGGAGGAGCTTGAAGGCTTGGAGCTTGGGGCTTGTTGGAGGGAAGATCCTCAAACCTAGCCCAAGATAGCTTTGATTGGAGCTTGTTGAGAGGTTAGTACTCTAGATCTACTCCTTAGATCTCGTTTTGGTAGAGATTTTGCGATGAAGCCTAATTTTGGGAAAACTAGGGTTTACTTTGGGGTTTCTTTGTTTGGGGCTTTTAGAACCTAATTGATGGGTGTAGAACTCTCCTTTAGGTTGGATTTGAAGATCCTTTGGGTCGATTTGAGCTTTGGACAAGATCTTCTAGATCAAGGTATTTTTCCACCTCTTTTCTATGTGAATTTTGGTGATTTTTGTTAAATGTTTATTCGAAGCTTGTATCCCTTCAAATATTTATCTTAGGGTACTAGGAGCTTAGGGGGCAACTTCGTTCAGCGAAACGAAAGGGATTCGACGTGTATCCGGTGGGTTTGATCTCACCGAAATGGGTGAACTCCTCCTATGTCTTCCCTTGGGTTTTAAGACATGCGTATATGTTAACTTATACTCTTTAGGACATGCTTGAATTTATGAGATCATAAAATGACTATGTTATGTATAGTGGAATTTCTATGCTCTATGTAGTAGAGAAATACATGTAGTATCGGACATAGTTGAGACTAATTATTTGTGGCACCTTAGGAAGCATGCTAGAACATGATTGGTGAGATGTATTCCTTGAGGAAACCTAGTGGTTGGGTTACTTTTATAGTGTCACTCATAGTTACATCATTACTCTTGTTTGAGGCATGTATATAGAACTTGGTGTTCTTACTTATTGCTTGGTAGATAAGACACTTGGCATTGTGACTTTGTAATTAAAAGGTGTTGACCTTGAGGTTAATAGTATTTCCATATAATTGGGATTATGCTTTATGGGACTATGCATGTTTTCGTCTTATACTTGTTGTAGACAAGATAGTTATGTTAAAGTAATATAACACATGACAAAATCATTATGAGATTAGGTTGGGAGTTTATCCTAGTAATATGACTAGTTTTGGCAATCGTGATCTTGTATTCGATCTATAGATCGACGGGTTAATTCCATGTTGTAGACATGTGGAAATATAATGTTAAGCCTTCGGGGCATCTTTATGTGAGATAATGGTATGTAGTATAAGTGACTTGAACTTTTTCCTTTATAGTGCTTATACACCTTATAGTGGGATGGACATGTGCTTTGCTAGTATTATGACACTTGTGAATATTTCATAGCTCTCTTGCTTATGGTATTGATAGAATATCTATTCGATAACTAATGAAATTTCATATCATGTACTCTTTGAAATATTGTTTAATGTAATGAATTATCCCAAGTAGGAAAGTGTCATTGTGTTGTGACATGTTGAGCTATTTTCCGACCGTAGAGTCGACGAGTGAGATTCCAAGTTTTAGATTTGATGATTGAGTATCCCAAATAGGGACCCTATGCTATGATTATGCTCGTTGCCCCTATGCTCATTCGCACTTGCTTGTGAGGGTCGCTCCCTACAAGCCGGCACTCCGGAGTGGGCCTTTGCGATTCGTTCGCCTCGCTTGTGAGGGTCGCTCCCTACAAGCCGGCACTTCGGAGTGGGCCTTCGCGATGCACTCGCCGTGCGGGACTGAGCGCTGAAAGTGGGTTGCCGTGTTCTCGTGTCTCCTTTCTTGCGGGGAAAGTCGACGACCTCCACGGGACCACCGGGCATGGCACGGCGGGATGTTACCTTGGGTACATTCCTTATGGATTGGGTTTTGAGACTTCTTTTGACTTAGTATATAGTCATGGTTTGTGCATACATAGTAGATATCCATACTTATGATTGTTGCCTTAGATCACTACTTGATGCATGTATAGTAGTTGAAAACTTTGGAACATTATGTCATCGTTATCACTAGTGGTAGTACACTTATGCTATTATTGATTATCATGTATGCTTGGTAGAGAATAAGGGAATGCATAATTTACTTTATGTAGTAATATGGTTTTTATGGTTGTGCATGTAATTAAATGTTAGCTTACTTTAATTATGCACGTTAATTGATTTGGACATATGTTTGTGCCATTAAAAGTAGAATATCAGGATTATGATTGTTGAGCTCGTAGTAGAAGCATGAATATGTTTAATTTCAGTTATGTACTCGTTTCTTATTTATTGCTTCTTACTTCCTTTTAGCATGCTTACTTTAGCCTAGTGGAGCATTTTACTGAGATCAGTAATTGCCCACTGGGAACTATTTTTGATAGTTCTCACGTCCTCTGTTTGTTGTTAATTTTCGGAGCCATCCGCATCGGGAGTGGCTAGGGATCGAGGCAAGGGTTTTGCGGCTAGCTAGAGCCCTACGGAGTTACTATAGTGGACCCGTCAACATCTTTTCTTTTTGTACCTTTAGCAAAGATGTACTATGTATCTGTTTTAGAGATTTGTATCAGATTCTGGATTTAGCTCTTTATTGTTGTATCACTTTTGTGGATCTTTTATGTTAGAATTTAGTAGTTTTATATTACTCGCTCTGATAGCCTTGTAGGATTTCTCTCTTTTCCTTCTTTGTTTCAGTAAACGCCTTGTGTACATTGTGTTTGTTTGGTGTACACGGCGGGTCTGTGCACGTGCCGGCGGGCTTCCGCTGGGCCCGGGGCGTGACAAAGGTAGAGCATGAAGCTCCATGAAAATCCATGGAAGCTTCATGAGCTCTCATGGTGGATCACTAGGGTATCAATGCATGCCCTAGAAAAGAGTTTAAATGGTCTTAGATGAGTTCCTAGAAGATCCACAAGCTCTCTTTTGCTCGTTTAAGAGATCAAAACCTAGGGTTTCACATAGGACTTGGTAGAGCATCCAAATTTGGGGCTTTTGACTGTAGAGGTTCTAGGGTCCAATTGACCTTGTAGAAACCTAATTGGGAGTATCCCCTACGCGTGGGACAACTCCGTTTATTTAAACGAAAAACCGATATATGAGCTACCATGTAAACTAGCCTAATTAAGGCTCTGTTTAACGCGCAGGTGATAGACTAGAGTTCGGTTGGGCACGAAACTTGTCGGACAACCCATCTTGAATATTTAGAGGTGGGTGGTGCATTCCAAGGACACCGGAATCCTTTCTATGTCTAAGTGTCACTTTTGAACATTCTATATATGTTGAGCATAAAGCATAGTAGGGTAATTTATGAGTTATATTGCAATTTGTGAGTTCAAATGCATGAGAATGATTGTATGATATTGTAATGATAAAGAACAAAGAATCCTATGTATGCATGCTAAAGAACGAGAACAAAGGTGTCATTGATGAGTCTAGAATGTTTAGACAACAAGTATGGCATCAAAGAACAAGAACATGAACAAGTAGATTATTTGACTTGGTATAATTGAGAGATTGACATTATGACAACCACCTTAGAGCTAAGAGTCATATGAACATAAGTTCTCCTTGAGGGCAAGAAACGGATTGAGATTTGGAATCCTTATAGTTAAGTATTGATCGTACTCACCATATAGTCCTTGCCCGAGGGCGGTAGCTCCCCCTTGGGCGATGCGCTCCGGAGTTGGTCATCACTGGGTCGATTGAGTCTCCCCAGAGGACGTTCCCAACGGGTCGATTGAGTCTCCCCGGTTTTACTTTGGGATATTGAGTTTGGTTGAGTCTTGTTGAGGGCGAAGCCTACGGGTTAGCCAAGAGATTGGGTATTGAACTTATGATCTTGCATGCCTTTTAATTGATCGTAATATTGTTTACTTTCAAGCGTATTAGTTGTATTTGTTAGTTGGTTATTATCTTACCTTTCTTTCTATTACGCTTGAATTAGACCTAGTGGAAAAGTCGGCGTGGTTGGTTGCCGAACCCACTGAGAACTTTGTTGTAGTTCTCACCCCACTATTTTCACAGAGCCGGGACCGAGCGAGCCGGCTGAGGATCGCGGTAAGGGCATCGCGCCCTAGATAGAGACCGCCCGAGTTATTTACTTTTGTTATAGTTGCACACCTTTATTATCATCTTTTATATTTGATGATGATAGTTGTTTACTTTAATTGTAACCAAGTTTCATTTTGAGGTAAATGTGATGTAAGAAAGAAATGATGCAATGAATGTAAAGACACTAAAGAATTCAAGTTGTAAGAATTATGCATGTATGTGATTGCAATTAATCATAGTACTTGTATGTTTTAGTTTAGCATTTCACTATGGCTATGACTTGCCCTCGTGCAAGATGTTATGTATGCTTTCGCATGTGCGAAATTTTTATACTCTATCTGTACTTGTTGAGCCTTGGGCGGTCAGGGGAAGCTCTGTCCGTTCGGCGTCTGTTTCACGCTCACGCGCTCGAACCGGCCAAATAGATCGGGCTCGGGGCGTGACACTAGCAACACACTCTGTCACCAGCAAGAACAGGAATGTAGAATTGATTTTGACAAAAAACTATAGAACGCTTGGCTAAATTTAGATAGAAAGTGATTTTTCTAAAATAATTTTGTTAATCTGTTTAGCAAAAAAAATTTGATGTTTGCAAATAATAATTTTTTTACTAAATTTTATTTAACAGATTAAAATTCAAATTTAAATTAAAAGTTTATTTAAAAAAATTTCAGGTTTGCAAATAATAATTTCTTACTAAATTTTATTTAATAATTTAAATTTAAAATTTGAACTTCAATTAAAATTTTAAATTTTTATTTGCACAAAATTTAGAATTTATATTTTAATTTAAAATGTAAATTTGAAATATGAAAATTTAAAATTTAAAATTTGAAATCTAAATTTCAAATTTCAATTTTAAATTTAAAATGTAAAATTGAAATATAAAATTTAAAATTTGAATATTTAAAATTTAAAACATAATATTTAAAATTTAATATTGAAAATTAAAATTTAAAAATTGAAAGTTTGAATTTTAAATATTTGAAATTTGTAATTTTAAAATTAAAACTTATAAATTTAAATTTAAAATTAAAATTTTAGTCTTAAAATTCTTGAATTTTCAAATTTAAATTTTATATTAAATTTAAAATTTGAACTTTTAAATTTTAAATTTTGAAATTTATAATTTGAGATTAAAATTTAAAATTTAGAAATTAAAATATGAAAAAAATATCTAAATTTAATTTAGATTTGAAATTTAAAAGTTGAAATTTCAAATTATAAATTTAAATATTAAATTTAAAAATTTAAAATTAAAATTGAATATAAATTTAAAATTTGAATGTTAACTCAAAAGAAAAATTAAAATGTGAGTCTAAAATCAAAATAGATTTCTACTGGGTCTTGGAATTCGTAAAACTGATTCTAAAAATCGAAATAATTTTGAAATGATGTTACTAAATGACCTATTTGCACGAAAAATTACTTTTGGATCCAAATCACTTTTCAAAAGTTAGGCCAAACACCCACTAATTAGGATATTAAGAATAAAGAAGTCCATTAATTGGGGGGATATCCAAAACATATAGAATTTGTATTTAAAATAGACAGAAAAAGAAAATAATACCCAAAAAGGGCCTGGGCGTTTATATATACGAGCAATGCTCCTATGCACCAAAAAGATCTCAGTCCTTAAATTTTTGAAAATAAATGATGAAGATGGCTTTTAGTTAAGGCTTTTGTTGCCATAAGTACCAGTCACCCTCCTACCAAGGATAAATTATTTCCTCATATGCTAAAATTAGCATGAAGGGCTTTTTTGTACATTTATATTTTCATTTTCATAATCCTTTTCTAATAATTTGGTAAGATATCTCATTTTATTTTTAGAAACTTTTCACTTTCAGATATTTTTCTCGAAACTATTTTACCCATTTTGTTTCTTTGTTGAGAGAGAAATTCATGTCCAATCTACATTTAAATCTAAATTTTAAATTTAATTTTAATCAATCTTTTTAAACTTTAATGTTTTTTACTATCGAATGAACAATTTGAATTTAATTTTAAAAATAAAAGCCTTTAATTCAAATAAATAATAAAAGTTATGTTTATAAATACAACATAATTTACAATTTAAAATAAGTTAATATATTTGAAATTTCGTGTCGTTTTAATATCAAATTTACAATTTGAATTGAAATATACTATTCATTTAAACATAAATTTTTTTAAAAAAAATTAAAATTAAAATTAAATTTAAATTTAATGTACACAATTATAAAGTTTAAATAAGGGTTTATTAGTTATCAAATTAGCACTTTCTAATTTGGTAAGTAACAAAATTAAATAAGGAAACAAATATTTCTATAGGGTTAATCAAATTTTAATTAGCTTGTATTTATTTTCCCATATTATCCTTATGAATGGTAACCTGTTGAGCAGGTAACTATTATGCAAAAGTCAATCTCGTCCCTCAAATATGAACGGCTAGATTTAATTTAGCCGGTGTACTATTGAAGTATTTCTCTCTATATATATATATATATATCTTTTTCAAAACACTCTTTATATATAGTAATGTAGTAAAATCAATATTTTCAAAGTTTAAGTATCTAATTTCAAATACACTATGGTGTAGTTAAGGTTATAGTTTCATGTGAAGTTAGACTTAGTGCAAAGTGCTAGCATGGGCAATGATGCGAGAGATACATGCATGCACACTTTGAACGTCAGTGTTTTGACAAGGTATGGTCTCTCTCTCTCTCTCTCTCTCTCTCTCTCTCTCTCTCTCTCTAGCTCTCTCTCTCTCTCTCTCTCTCTCTCTCTCTCTCTCTCTCTCTCTCTCTCTCTCTCTCTCTCTCTATATATATATATATATATATTCAACTAACCAAGTGTTGAGTACTAAAATAAACCAAATCCCGTGACCTGAATAACTTAGTCAATTCTTCTAGCTTAATTTGTTGTTCTTAATTTTTTCTTCAAGTAGAATTAATTGCCAATTGACATTCAATGAGAGAATTGCTTATAATTATGGTCATATTTGTTTCGTCAGCTAAATTAGAATTTATGTGAATCAACTACTGCGGAGGATCTCATAAAGGATAAATAGTATAAAAAACATAAAAATTGCAACCTCAACGAGTCCGTCTCATTGATCAAATTCCTTTCGTGTGAACATCTGATCAAAATTTTCTAATTTGAACCTTTCATGAAATGCGCATGACGATGTTGAAACTTGATGAAATTACAATCGTTGTATAGACATTTCAACTACCTTTGTCAACCAGTACAGTCGATCATATTGCATTAAAAATTAATATTGATATATATTAATTGGACTTATTTTAAAGGCCACTAAATATACAATGATTCATGACTTTAAAGAACTAATTATTAATTAATAAGTTGTGGTTCTTCAGAATTATCATGTCAATATTGCTGACGCTTCCTCACTGCTCTCTCTGGTCTTGTACCTAACTTCAAATAGGGTATATCCCTGTTTAATCAAAAAAAAATATTGCTGACGCTGCTTGATAATTATATATGTGATATGATACAGCTAAGACGATTAATTGAATGATAATCACTTACTTGTCTCATATTAGTTCTTGAAGGGTAATTCTTTTTCAAATGTGGGTGTTGAAGTTGAGGACTCCTAGCTAGATAGATACCTTTTTTTTTTAATTTTTCTTTCTCTTTCTTCCCAGGGGACTAGATACATCGATCAGCAGGCTGTATAAGCTCACTCAAGATGTCAATGGAGGAAATTAATGAGCGAAAAGCATGCATGTTTGTTATAATGCGAAAACAATATGAACTGTAGCATCTTGGTGCTTAGTGTTGGGGTCTCCTCTGCCAACAATCCCAGGATAACTCATTAAGGATTGTGATAGCTATCCCACCCCTATCCCCCGACCAAACGCTGGCTTAATTAACTGCTTTATAGTGATGCTCTTTCTTGCTCTGGCCTCCGTAGACGTAGGCTTTGGGTGCCCAATCATATAAATCTCAGTGTTCTTGACTGCGCAATTACTGTACTTTCTCTAAAATATATAAAATTTATCTCAACTGTCACTTATTTGGATTTGACTGTCTAATCTTTAAAAATTTTGATTTTACTATTTGACATTTTAATTTATTTGATTTGAGCCTATTTGTTATTCTTTAACTTTAAAATTTGAATGCGATGTTTTTCTTTACGGGTTTGGTTAATATATTTTATTCAATTTATGTAGCTATATATTTATTAAAATAAGTAATTAGCTTAAATTTTATATCCCAAAAGCTATCAAATTATTTAGATCAAACAAATTGAGACGTTGAGTAATAAAAATAAAATTTTAAAGGTTGGATAGTTGAATCGAAATGGTCTATATATAGTTCAAGTGAGTTTTATGATTCCTCAGTACTCTGTCTCTCGTTCAAAACCGTTACATGCATTTTTTCTTTATTATTATTATTGTTGAGTACTACTTTGTTTCTGCTAGCTAGCTATTTCTCGGTGCTCGATCGATCCCGACCCTTAGCATTAGTGGGGTATTAGGGAGTTAGTTTTCCTGACTGATTATTTTTCCTTCTTCTTTGCCTTTTTAATTTAATTGTAAACATGTTTAGATCTTTTGTGAACTATATATAGTAAGTTTTGAAATGACGGATAGAAATGCAAATACGAATATACTTTCATCGTACTGCTTATTTTTACAGATTTTTCTTTTTTTAATTTAGCCAACTCAACATCATATGTATAACTCAATGTTGTTTTCTCATTTTGTGGCAGGTTATTCTGAAACCTGATACTTATTTTCTCACCTGGCAAAGTATTTTGTAACTTTTGATGAAAAACATTAAGTTCTAATAGGATTTGACAAAATTTTTTGAAATTAGAAGGAAGGTTAGATATATAGTTACTAACGAAAACCAAAGAAAAGAAAAGGTAAGTAACAAAGTGATCAAAATTTAAAAAGAAAAGTTAAGTAACAAAGTGATCAAAATTTTGAAGTTAATTTAAATATGAAATATATTGTTTAATTGTACCTTTTTCTCAATTCATAGATTTGGGCTATATATACCATTTTAAATGTGATGAAGGCCAAAACAGAGATGCTCATTACTCTACAACATAATGCCAGACTAAACTTTCTGTTAAAATCGGAACGGCGAAAAATAAATTCAGAAAATAATTTAATACGAGAAAAGAAAAAATAAGCGGAAAGAACACACCGATGTTTACGTGGTTCGCCCAACGGCCTACGTCCACGGACAAAAACAGAGCAAATACTTTATTAATGTCGAAAAGACGGAGTACAAAGAATATCTCCCGAAAGACCAAAACTTAATTAGATCGAAAACGCCGCAACAAAGCAACTCTGAAAGAATGTTTCTCTCCAATCTGTACGGACCCGAATTGGACTTAATTAGTGCACACGTCTAATTAGCGCACGGCTCCTCTCAAGACCCAACCGTACGGACTACCTCAATGCTCCTTAATTAATTAGAGCTCCAACAGCCCGCGGCTCATTGGGAATCAATGGCTTAATTTCATGCATGGCTAAATTTCGTCGCGGCGGCTTCTTGATCGTCCGGAACCAACATGCATCGCTTGGCTTAATTAGAACCTGGCATCTTAATTTGGTCGCTCCGTTTAATTTGGTCGTAGCATGTATATATAATACATGTCTCCTAACTAGAGTATAATTCGAGTTCCACTAGAATTATCCTCCTAATTATAATCCATATATTTCAAATTAAATAATCGCAATAAGATTAGGATTTAACTTCAATTTAGATAACTATAAATTTAAACCAATTATAACAATCTCCACCTTGGTTTAATTTGTAGTGTAGCCGCTATGTCAAGATCACCACAAAACTCCACCTTGAATTTGATTCGTCTCATTGTTTCTTAACGCTCCGTGTTCCGTCTTCTCCAAATGCCCCATAGGGCCTCAAATGCTGCCAACTGCCATCAAGTCCAAACAGTGTTTGAACTTGACAATAGTAAGAGACTTAGTAAGCATATCCGCCGGATTGTCCTCAGTACTAATTTTCTTAACAGTCACTGTGCGCTTCCCAATCACATCCCGAACAAAGTGAAAATTTACATCGATGTGTTTTGTTCTCTCATGAAACACCTGATCTTTCGGCAAATGAATAGCACTTTGACTGTGTTAATAAACAATCGTCGGATCCCAACAAAAAGTAAGTTCTCCAAATAAGACTCTTAACCACATAGCTTCCTTCACACCCTCTGTCATAGTAATATATTCCGCCTCCGTCGTAGACAAGGCGACAATAGGTTGTAGTGAAGCTTTCCAATTAACTACACATCCGCCAATAGAGAATACGTAACCTGAAAGTGATCTCATCTTATCCAAATCACCTGCAAAATTCGAATCAATATATCCGACCACACCATCCTTACACCTCCCAAACTCCAAACAAGTGTTAGTGGTACCTCGTAAGTATCTCAGAATCCACTTAATAGCTTGCCAATGAGCCTTACCGGGATTGGTTATATATCTGCTAACCATGCTCACTATGTAGGAGATGTCCCGCCGTGCGCAAACCATGGCGTACATGATACTCCCGACTGCACTAGAATAGGGAACATGTGACATGTACTCCTGCTCATCATCGGACTGCGGTGATGCCTCGGCGGAAAGTCTGAAATGCGCCGCAAAATGAGTGCACACTGGTTTTGCGTCTGTCATTCCGAAACGCTTTAAAATCTTCTCTATATATTTTTCTTGTGTCAAATGCAGTAGTCCTGATTTATTGTCTCTCTTAATTTTCATACTAAGGATTTTCTTAGCAGCACCTAGATCTTTCATCTCAAACTCACCCTTCAATAAAATCTTCAATTTATTTATCTCAACTATGTCGCTGGAAGTAATTAACATATCATCGACATAGAGCAACAAATATATGAAAAATCCCTTATCAAGCTTTCTGAAATATACGCAACTGTCACGCTTGCTTCTGGAGTATCCGTGACCTGTCATAAAGGAGTCAAACCGCTTGTAACATTATCGAGGAGACTGCTTTAAGCCATAAAGCGATTTTTTTAACAGGAAAACATGGTCCTCCTTCCCTTCAACAATGAATCCCTCCGGCTGTTTCATATAAATTTGCAGCTCAAGTTCTCCATGCAGAAAAGCGGTCTTAAGATCAAGCTGCTCAAGATACAGGTCATTCATGGCTACTAATGACAAAAGAACACGAATAGAAGTATGCTTCACGACGGGTGAGAAAATATCATTAAAGTCAACACCTTCTACCTGACTGTAGCCCTTAGCAACTAAACGAGCTTTATACCTTGTATCTTCCACGCCGGGGATTCCGTCCTTTTTCTTGAAGACCCATTTACAGCCAACAATTCTCTTGCCTGTAGGCGGTTTTACCAACTCCCATGTGCGATTCTTATGGAGAGACTCCATCTCTTCATTCATCGCCACCAACCACTCTGCAGAACTGGCACCTGAAATAGCTTGATTATACGTGGAAGGCTCACCTTCTTCTTCTGTGTCTTGTGCCACTGAAAGAGCGTAAGCAACCATATCTTCGTAACCATATCTCTGCGGTGGTTTAATTTGTCTCCTCGCTCTGCCTGTAGCAATGCTCTGCCTTTCAACTTGTGGGGTTTCAGTTACTGAGGTGTCTATCGAATGGACTTGCTCTGTCTGAGAAGAATCCTGTGACTGAGCTATACCATCGGTCTCTACCTCCACCTGCTTGCTAGCACTCGGGGTCTCATCAGAAGAATTACAGTTAGGATATAACATAGCAAATTCATCAAATATGACATCCCTACTAATAATTAATTTAGACGATTCAGGACACCCCAATCTATATCCCTTAACCCCCGATGCATAACCAATAAAAATGCACTTTTTAGCCCTAGGTTCTAATTTGCCTTCATTTACATAAATATAAGCATGACAACCAAATATTCGCAAATTAGAATAATCAGAAGGGCTGCTAGACCATACCTCCTCCGGAGTTTTGCAATCAAGTGCCGACTGTGGAGATCGATTCACCAAATAGCATGCCATAGAGATCGCCTCTGCCCAAAAACTCTTCGCTAAGCCAGCATTAGAGAGCATACAACGGGCTCTCTCCAAAAGAGTTCTATTCATCCGTTCGGCCACCCCGTTCTGCTGTGGAGTATGCCTAACAGTCTTATGTCGAACGATCCCTTCCTTCTTGCAGAATTTTTCAAACTCCGACAAACAAAATTCCAAACCATTGTCGGTCTTTAATCTCTTGATCTTCTTTTCAGTTTGCTTCTCAATCATGACCTTCCATTGCTTGAAATAATTGAACACATCATCCTTACTTTTCAGAAAGAACGCCCACACTTTACGAGAATAGTCGTCAATGAAAGTCAACATATATCTAGCACCACCATGAGTAGTAGTACGAGAAGGTCCCCAAAGATCAGAATGGATGTAGTCTAGAATACCTTTTGTCCGGTGAACTGCGGCGTTAAAGCTGACTCTCTTTTGTTTGCCAAGAACACAATGCTCGCAGAAATCCAACTTTTCTAAACTCTGACTACCAAGTAGACCTCTCTCGCCCAACTTCATCATACCATATTCACTCATATGGCCCAGTCGCATATGCCATAATCTGGTGCTATCCGAATCTGACATAGAGGAAGAAGTCACCGCTGCTGAACCTGTCACAGTGGAACCCTGTAGAACATATAACATGTCGGACAACTTAGCCTTCATCACTACAAGATTTCCTTTAGCGACCTTCATTAATCCGTCAGCTGAAGAATACTTAAAGCCTTTAGTATCAAGTGTACCCAATGAGATCATATTTTTTCTCATATGCGGAACATGCCGAACCTCAGATATAGTCCTCACTACTCCATCGAACATTTGTATCTGAATAGTGTCAATTCTAATAACTGTACACTTAGAGTGATTTCCCATCAATACATCTCCACCTTCAATAGGCTTGTACGTCGAGAACCATTCTCTATGCGTGCAAATATAGAAGGAACATGCGGAATCCATAAGCCACTCATCTTGTCTGCGTGTCTTATCCGTAACTGTGAAGACGATATCATTTTTATCTGATTCTCCTGCTGCAACACTTGCTTCTGCTTCAGTATTGGTGCTTTTCTGACCTTGATTCTTATCACCATTATTCTTCCGCTGCTCTTTATTTTTCAACTTGAAACAATCAACTTTTATGTGACCCTTCTTCTTATAATAACCACAAATCAGATTCCTGTGTTTTGACTTTGATCTTGATGTACCTCTATTACCGGAAACCTTCTCCCGAGAACTCCCTCTAGCGACCAAATCTTGTTCTGAAACTCCACCTGTCTCGTTGCTTATCTGCATGTCAATTCTCTCTTTTGAAAGTAAAGAGATTTTAACATCATCGAGACATAGAGTATCGCATCCAAACAAGAATGTCTCATAAAAATTCTTGTAAGAGGGGGGTAGAGAACATAATAATAAAAGGGCTTCATCTTCCTACTCGATTTTAACATCTATCGAACGGAGATCCATAATAATAGAATTAAATTCATCTAAATGCGACTTAATAGAGGTACCTTCCGCCATGCGCAATATGAAGAGATGTTGCTTCAAATATAACTTGTTGGTGAGAGACTTCGCCATATAAAGAGACTCCAATTTAAGCCAAAGCCCTACAGCGGTCTTCTCATCCAAGACCTCGCGCAATAACTCATCGGATAAACATAATTGT